>PVIW01008801.1:0-57384 GCA_004026585.1 Noctilio leporinus | reverse complement strand
AGTTCCATCCATGTTGTTGCAAAGGGTACAAGTTCCTTCTTTCTTTCTGCTATATAGAATTCCATTGTGTAAATGTACCAAAGTTTTTTGATCCAATCATCCACTGATGGGCACTTAGGCTGTTTCCAGCACTTGGCTATTGTAAATAGTGCCACTATGAACATAGGTGTGCATAGGTTCTTATGAATTGGTGTTTCAGAATTCTTTGGGTATAGTCCAAGTAGTGGAATAGCTGGATCAAAAGGCAGTTCCATTTTTAGTTTTTTAAGGAAACCCCATACTGTTTTCCACAGTGGCTGCACCAGCCTGCATTCCCACCAACAGTGTATGAGGGTTTCCTTTGCCCCGCATCCTCGCCAACACTTGTTGTTTGTTGATTTGCTGATGATTGCCTTTCTGACAGGTGTGAGGTGGTATCTTAATGCAGTTTTAATTTGCATCTCTCTGATGACTAGCGATGTTGAGCATTCTTTCATATGCCACTGGGCCCTTTGTACATCTTCCTCAGTGAGTTGTCTGTTCAGTTCTTTTGCCCATTTTTTAATTGGGCTGTCTGTCACCCTGGTGTTGAGTCGCATTAGTTCTTTATATATTTTGGAGATCAGACCCTTGTCTGAGGTATCATTGGCAATTATGTTTTCCCATACAGTTGGTTCCCTTTGAATTTTGCTGATATTTTCTTGAGCTGAACAGAAACTTTTCAATTTCATATAGTCCCATTTGTTGATTCATTCTTTGATTTCCTTTGCCCTTGGTGAAATATCAGTAAACATATTTTTGCGTAGGATATCCAAAAGTTTACTGCCTATATTTTTCTCCAGGACCTTTATGGTGGCACTGCTTATGTTTAAATCCTTTATCCATCTTGAGTTTATTTTGGTGTATGGTCTAAGTTGGTGGTCTAGTTTTATCTTTTTGCATGTTGCTGTCCAGTTCTCCCAACACCATTTGTTGAAGAGACTATTTTTACTCCATTGGATGTTCCTTCCCCCTTTGTCAAATATGAGTTGACCATAGAGTCCTGGGTTAATTTCTGGGCTCTCTATTCTGTTCCATTGATCTATATGTCTATTCTTATGCCGGTACCATGCTGTTTTGATGACAGTAGCCTTGTAGTATTGTTTGAAGTCCGGTATTGTGATTCCTCCTACCTTGTTCTTCTTTCTCAAGAATGTGGTGGCTATTCGTGGGCGTTTTTGGCTCCATATAAGTTTTTGAAATATTTTTTCTATTTCTGTGAAGTCTGTCATTGGTATTTTAATTGGGATTGCATTAAATATGTAGATTGCTTTGTGTAGTATGGACATTTTAATGATGTTAATTCTTCCCATCCACAAACATGGTATATGCTTCCATTTATTTGTGTCTTCCTTGATTTCTTTCTTCATTGTTCTGTAGTTTTCTGAGTACAGGTCTTTTACCTCCTTAGTTAAGTTGATTCCTAGGTACTTTGTTTTTCCTGTTGCTGTGGTAAATGGAATTCATTTTTTCGCTTCTATTTCAGTTGTGTCATTATTGGTATACAAAAATGCTTTTGATTTCTGGATATTGACTTTATACACAGCTAATTTGCTAAATTTGCTTATTAGATCGAGTAAGTTTTTGGTGGAGCCAATCGGGTTTTGTATGTACACACTATCATATCATCTGCAAATAATGACAGTTTGACTTCCTCCTTTCCAATTTGGATACCTTTGATTCGTTTTTCTTCTCTGATAGCTATAGCTAGAACTTCCAAGACAATGTTGAATAGAAGTGGAGAAAGTGGGCAGCCTATTCTCATTCCTCATCTTAGGGGGAAAGCTTTCAGTTTTGTCCATTAAGTATGATGTTGGCTTCAGGTTTCTCATAGATGGCCTTTATGATGTTGAGGTATGCTCCCTCTATTCCCATTTTGCTGAGCGTTTTTATCATAAATGGTTGCTGCACTTTGTCAAATGCTTTTTCAGCATCTATTGATATGATCATATGGTTTTTATCTTTCAATTTGTTGATGTGGTGTATTACATTTATTGATTTTCAAATGTTGTACCATCCTTGCATCCCTGGGATGAAGCCCACTTGATCATGGTGTATGATCTTTGTAATATACTGCTGAATCCGATTGGTCAATATTTTGATGAGAATTTTAGCATCTATGTTCATCAGAGATATTGGCCTGTAGCTTTCTTTCTTAGTTGTGTCTTGCCCTGGTTTTGGGATTAGAATAATATTGGCCTCATAGAACGAGTTTGGGAGTCTTCCCTCTCCCTGAATTTTTTGGTATAGTTTGAGGAGGATAGGAGTTAGCTCTTCTTTAAATGTTTGGTAAAATTCTCCTGTGTAGCCATCTGATCCAGGGCTTTTGTGCTTTGGGAGATTTTGGATTACTTCTTGAATTTCACTAGTTGTTATTGGCCTATTGAGGCTTTCTGCTTCTTCTGGGTTCAGTTTTGGTAGATTATACCTTTCCAGAAATGTGCCCATTTCATCCAGGTTGTCATATTTTTTTGTCATAGAGTTGTTTGTAGTAATTTCTCACAATCTTTTGTATTTCTGAGGTATCAGTTGTGATTTCCCCTCTTTCGGTTCTGATTCTGTTAATTTGGGTCGTTTCTCTCTTTTTCTTGATGAGTCTGGATAAGGGCTTGTCAATTTTGTTTATTTTTTCAAAGAACCAGCTCCTGGTCCTGTCGATTCTTTGAATTGTAGTTTGAAACTCTGAGTTATTTAGTTCTGCTCTGATCTTGATGATTTCCTTCCTTCTACTTGCTCTGGGCTTTATTGTTGCTTCTCTGGTTCTTGCAGCTTTGTGGTTAGCTCGTTTTTATAAACTTCTTGTAACCTTTTTTGGAAGGCCTGTATTGCTATCAATTTCCCACTGAGAACTGCCTTTGCTGTATCCCATAGGTTTTGGGCTGTTGTGTGTTCATTGTCCTTTGTTTCCAGGAACTTTTTGATTTCATCTTTGATCTCATTGTTGACCCCTTCATTGCTTAAGAGCATGTTACTCAGTCTCCATGAGTTAGAGAATTTTTTTGTTTTTCCCTTGAATTTGGTTTCTAGTTTCAAGCCATTGTGATCTGAGAAGATACTTTGTATGATATCAATTTTCCTGTATTTGTGGAGGTTTGTCTTGTGACATACCATGTGGTCTATCTTGGAGAATGATCCATGTGCATTTGAAAAGAATGTGTATTTTGCTTATTTGGGGTAAAAGACTCTGTATACATCAGTTAGGTCCATTTCCTCTAGAGTGTTGTTCAATGCCACAACATCTCTGGGGATTTTTTGTTTGGAAGATCTGTCCATTATTGATAGTGGGGTATTAAAATCCCCTACTATTAGTGTGTTGCTGTCTATGTCTTTCTTAAAATCTTCCAAGATTTTCCTTATATATTTCGGAGCTCCTATGTTGGTGCGTATATGTTTATCAGAGTTATTTCTTCTTGATGGATTATTCCCTTAAGTATTATGAAATGTCCATCTTTGTCCTTTTTTTATGGCCTTCATTGTAAAATCTATTTTATCTGAAATCAGTATTGCTACTCCAGCTTTTTTTTTTCATGTCCATTTGCTTGATATACTGTTTTCCAACCCTTCAATCTCAATCTGTGTCGATCTTTTGTTCTGAGGTGGGTCTCTTGAAGACAGCATATATGTGGGTCATGTTGTCTTATCCATTCGGCTACCCTATGTCTTTTGATTGGTGCATTTCATCCATTTACATTTAAGGTTATTATTGATTGATACTTATTCATTGCCATTTTCTCCCTTTGTGTCTGTATTCCTCTTTGGCTTTCTCTGTTTCTTCATTTTATTTGTTTCCTTATTTTTAGAGCAGACCCTTTAGCATTTCTTGCAATGCTGGTTTGGTAGAGGTGTATTCTTTGAGTCTTGTTTTGTCTGGGAAGCTCCTTATTTCTCCTTCTATCTTGAATGAGAGCCTTGCTGGGTAGAGTATTCTTGGTTGCAGGCCTTTGTTTACCATGACTTGAAATATTTTTTGCCATTCCCTTCTGGCTTGAATTGTTTCTGTTGAATAATCATTTGATAGCCTTATGGGAGCCCCTTTGTATGCTATTTGTCTTTCCTCTCTTGATGCTTTTAGGATTCTCTCTTTGTCTTTGAAATTAGCCATTTTAATAATAATGTGCCTTGGTGTTGGTCTGTTTGGGTTGATCCTCATTGGGACCCTCTGTGCTTCCTGAACTTGAGTAATGTTTTCACTCATCATGTTAGGGAAATTTTCTATCATGACTTTTTTGAACAGGTTTTCCATTCCTTGTCTCTCTTCTCCTTCTGGTATCCCTGTGATACGGATGTTGTGACGCTTCATGTTGTCCTTCAGCTCTCTTAATCCCTCTTCAGTCTTGTTCAGCCTGTTTTTATTCTCTTGTACTGTCTTGGAGTATTTGTCTACATTATCCTCCCACTTGTTGATCCGGTCCTCTGCTTCCTCTAGCCTACAGTGGATTCCTTCTACTGTATTCTTCAATTCAGAAATTGTATTCTTCATTTCCTGCTGGCACTTATTGATAGTTTCCATGTCCTTTTTCATGCTGTTGTAGTTCTCATTAAGTTCCTTGTAATTTCCATGGAGTTCTTTGTAGTTCTCCTGGAGTTGTTTACAGTTTTCTTTGATGCGGCTGAGCTCACTGAGCTTCTCTATCATCATTCCTTTGAATTCTTTATCTGATATTCCAGGTGCCTCTATTTCATTTTGTTTTCTTTCTGGGGATTCTTCCTTTCCTTTTGGTGATGGACTGATTCTTTTTTCCCCCATTTTGGGTGTCTGTTCTTGCTTGCTCTTTATTTATTTATTTATTTTTGTTCTTTCCTTGGGTTAACCTGCTTTGCTTCCTTGCCTTAGTTGAGCACCCTTCTGTGATAGGAAATTTGTGGAGTTCAGTGTTGCCATCTCCCAGATTTTCTCCACTTGCTGTTCTTGGTGTGTCCTTTATTTGGGCTGTCTGGTTGTATTCCGGGCCTGCGGGCTTTTAGCTGGAATAAAAACAAAAACAAAAAACAAAAAACAAAAACAAACAAACAAAAAAACCAAAAACAAAATACCAAACCAAACAAACAAACAAAAAAATTGCAAAAGGAAAAAAGAAATAAAAACAATAATAATAATAAGAAGAAAGGGTTTAAACGGCTGTTCACCCTTAATAATCCCTGACTGGTCCAGATAGAGTCTGGACCTGAGGGCTTTTAGCACAGGAAAAAAAAGAAAAAGAAAAAAGGGAGAAAATCACAAGAAAAAGAGAAATCAATATCAATAAAGAAAAGGTTTAGTTGTCTGTTCACCCTTTATGGTCTCTGTTTGGTCCAGGTGGAGCTAGGACCAGTGGGTTTTATCAGGGAGAAAAGAAAGGAGAAAGAAAGAAATAAAAAGAAAAAAGAAAAAAAAGAAGGGGTGGAGAACGTCACAAAACAAAGAGAAATCAGTATTAATAAAGAAAGGTTTTAGCTGTGTGTTCCCCCTTTATGATTTCTGATTGGTCCAAGTGGAGCCAGAACCTGTGGGCTTTACCAGGAAGAAAAGGAAAAGAAAAATTAAAAAAAAAAAAAGAAAAAAGTGGGGAAGGAAGAAGAGAATAATGAAAGTGTTTAGAAAGGCTGGGGAAGGGAAGAATACTTAGATTGAGGACTGGGAATGCGTTATAGCCAGAGTGAGTAGACTTTAATTTGAGAGTAGGGGGAGGGTCATGGGTATTTAGGTGGATTGAGGTATGGGGGGGATTAAGAATATGTGAGAAGTAACTTTTGCAAAGTATATGTTGGGGATTAATAGTTCATATTGCTCTCGGTATAACTCAGGTGCTTGAGATTGGCAGCAATCCCTTTCCTGATGCTGCCTCTTTTTCTTGGTCAGGACTTTACAGTCTATAGTCTATATTCTAGCCGGTCTTGGCGTGTGGCAGGGCCTCTGATTGTACAGTAGGGCTGATTCTGAGTGTCCGCCTCCAGGTAGGCTGGGCCTTCTGCAGCCTGGCTGAGTTTTATGGCTGCTGGTGTTCTGGAGCCCGCAGGGTGCCCCCTCCCACTCCTGGCAGAGGTTCCTGCCTGTGATGAGCACCCAGCACCCCTGCAGGGCAGCCCGCAACTTTGCTGGTCCCTGTGACTACTGGCCCCACCCCTGCAGTTTTGGGAGGAGGCCGCCCCTGCTCGTCAACACTGTCCGGGGTCCGCCTACACTGTCCCGCCCTTCCGGGGCGGGCACCATTTCTCCAAGCCAACCAGCTCTCTGTGGAAACCTTTAAGAGGCCCCTGTGATGAGCCCCTCCCAGGCTTGGGCGGTGCAGCCTTTGTCTCTTGCAATGGCGAGTCAGTTACCCCTGCCACTCGTTCCAGGTCGCCGGCTTGCTGTTTGGAGTTTCCCGCGGAGCCTGGGGGCCTGTGCGGTTGCGCAGGGCTGGGCCTCCTCCCTTGCAGGGGCTTCTAGCTGCTGTTTCCCCGGTGGCCCAGCAGCTCCGTTTTCAGCCCTCTTGCCGCCCCGCCGGTGAACTTCTTGCTCCTCCTCTCAGGCTTCCTGCAGGACTCTTCTCCTCTGCCTCTAGCCCCGCTCTCGGAGCCTCCTCTCCCTGTTGCCAGAGTGAGTCTCTCAGTCCCTCCCCTGCAAGAGTTCAATTCCGCGGTCCCTATGGCATTTGCCCTCACTGCCTGCACTTCACTGTTGAGACTTCCAGTAGCCAGGGAGCCCAGAGCTGGCCTCAGTCTAACGCGCCCCTCTGGGCAGAGCCGCCCCTGCCCAGAGCCGACCTTGGCCCACCGGCCGGTCGGTCAGGAACACCTCACCTACTGTCCTGCTGGCCTCCTCTGCCTCCTGCTGGCCTCCTCCACCTCTGGGCCGTGCTCCCCTGTGTCCAGATGCTGCCCGTTCCAATTCCTAGGGTCCTGAAGATGTCTCACGCTCCCTATCCTGTCCTCTAGCTGCTTTGGTACTGGAGAACACCATCAGCACTGCTCTCTACTCTGTCGCCATCTTCCCTCTCCAAAATATTTTTAAAAAGATAATTATTACATACCATCATCAATAAATATTTGCTAAGTACTCTTTATAATGTACAGTGTTGTGGACTTTCAAAGTTGGTGGAAGATGTGATTCATTTTTTTTTTTTTTTAAGCTGGTGTTCTTCAGTTTGATCAATGAAAACCTGGACATTGAATCCAGGAAGCCCTGAAATAGTTATGCCAACTTCTTTATATAAGCCCCTATGAAATGTTATGTGGACATGGAGCAAGGGTAGAATAAATTACAAGAATACCAACATTTTTTTTAGACCTTCAAAGTATTCCATAACAATACAAATGTTAACCATTAATTCCCTTGGTCATATATAATGACAGTTGAGAAAAAACAAATACTAACATGCTTTACATTGTGATGTTGCTATGCTAAATTATCCAAGCAATTTGGGGGTTCTTTTGTAGTCTAGCATCATCAGGAAATAATAACCTGAGCTTTAACTTAGTACCTGACCAACCTCTTTCAGACAACCAAGAGAATAATAGTTTTGCCCTACAAACCAAGATTATGAATTAGACTGCAGTGGTTTTCCTTTGTGGGGGAGGTATTAGATAACAACCCAAAATTTTGGACCATCTATGTGTATTCTATCTTATAGTAAGCAGACATGCGAAATCTTTTCTCATAAATTTAAATATTTTTATAGAATGTAATTTCTGGTGTGTTATAAATATTGTTATTTAAAAATGAGAGTGCTGCACTACTCTTTAAAATGTATTCAATGAAATGTAAACACCATAGGGATTTGATTTAGGCCATTCTCCATTTAAAGAACATAAATGTGGTATTTTTAATAGTGAAAAATGTTATGTTATTCCTTTCTCTTATTGAACCTGACTTTCATTCCACTCCCCTTAAAGTAGTTTATCTTAACATATATTTCATGTTTAGAAAAATTTTATTGATTATAGAATCTTGCAATGAAAGTACATATGTAATTGAAATTTTAAAATAATATTATGTGTCTATAACAACTTGTGTTTTATAATGTTTTGGTGGGTGGAATTATCATTATAACTTTATTTAATACACAGTTGGTAAAAACAATATAAACATATTACAACAGTGATAGCAAAAGTCTGGAGTTTTGCAATATGTTGAAGTAGGGTGGTTCACCCTGAAATATTTCCTTCAAATGCCCTATTTTCTTTGTTCTTGCAGGACTCTTTTCTTAAAATGATATACTCTTTAACAGTAGTATAGGTAAGAAAAAAGCAAAATCCATCAGCGTTACTATCACTTTTCTCCATTTATGTTCAAATTCAAAAATACCAAGGAGTTTGTCTTCACAAACCCTATTTGTTTTGTTTTAACTTTATGTCCTTAATTTTAGAGAGAGGGAAAAGGAAAGAGAAAGAGAGGGAGAGAAACATCAATGTGAGAGAGAAACATACAGTGGCTGCCTCTTGTGCTGAATCTGACTGAGGATGAACCCACAACCCAGGCACATAGTCCTTTGCTTTGCATAATGATGCCCAACCAACTGAGCCACACCAACACAAACAACAATATTTGGATGTTCTTTATGTTTGGCACCCCAGAATAATATGTCACAGAATGATGATGTAGGGCAAGACATGGTTGATATTGTAAAGTGATAAAAATTGGTTGTGATGCGTACATGCCATTCTCAAGAAAAAGAATGGAAGAACTTAGAAAATTTAATTTGAAGAAAGCTTTTAGAGTCATACAAGTTTTAAGATTTGTGGTAATATATCAATGAATGAGGTCTCCAGTGAATTACACATCTCTGTGCCCATGCTCCCATTTCAATATGATGTTACTCCTCTGGTCTTCCCATTGAATCCTAGCTGTCCTTTTCACTTACTTAAACAATAGCAAGTTATGAAAGTAACATGAGTATCTGGCTTAAGAGGCCTTGTAACTTCTGATTGGATACTCTTGAAAACCTCAATTCATCATGCTCTGCAGAAACTCAGTGCAGCCTACAGTGTGATGAGCAGCCAGGTGGAGAAGAACCATAGCACCACAGCCAACAACCCACATCTACTGTCAGATGTAGTAAATGCAGGCATCCTGGACTTGCAAACCAAATGGAGCCTGCAACTGAATGCAGGGAAAAACAGCAGAGAAAATGCCCAGATTGCTTGCTTCGAGAATCTTGAAAACATAATTCATTAGTGTTTTTAGTCACTAAGATTTGGAATAACTTGCTATTCAGAAATAAGTAGGTAAAACACCTGTCAATTTATGAGATATTATGTAATAATGACATTAGTTATATTTTTAATTTATATTTGCCTCCAAAGAAATAAAGGAAGTTATTCACACATGAAATAAAATATGCTTCAGAATTTTGGTTAAAAAGTTTTATATTTTGGTGACAAAAAAATACATATGAAAGAAGAACCCCTACCCCCCAAAAAGCAGAATTATCCTCTGGAGGGTGGGCCCCCTGTGGTACAGGCTTTCCTTGCTAGTTGAATGTTCTAGAAACCCATCTTTATCAGTGTACCAGATGACATTGTGAGAGGCTGCATTCAGTTTCAGTGAATTTTTTTGAAGACTCTTGGTGCATTTGCCATTTCATGATGAATGATTTACAAGTGAACCTGCCTGCACCATGTTGAGTGTTCAGCATGATCCCCACACCCCACCCTCTGTATTCACCCAGTCTCGTAGAGTAACTACTTTTTGTGTTTGCTTGTTTCTCCAGATGAAAAACATCCTCCAAAAAGGAAAACATTTTGCCAATGTGGAGGAGGTGAAACAAAAAACAGAAGCACTAAAAGGCATCAAAATCAATGAGTTCAAAAACTGTTTTGAGCAGTGGAAAAACCATCTCAATAGCTATATTGCATCAAATGGAGAGTTCTTTTAAGGTGACTGAAGTTTAAACATGTAAGAACAAATACACAATTTTTAGTGAATAAGTTGTGTTTTGGGGTTGTCTCCCCTCAGAAAAAGAACTTCTAAAAAATCTAAATGCAAATTAATATAAATGCCTATAGCTATACACACATGCACATACCTCTCCTATAAAGTCAATTAGAAACTAATTAGGCTCAATTTAAAATTTTAAAGTCAGGTAGAATTTTCATGAATATGAAAGAGTATAATCTGGCTCATAATATGTACACAACGCTATTAAAGGGAATCATAAAATGGGTTATTTTATTATGTGAATAATATTGACCATTTCTAACTAAATTGACATTGATTTGGGAATTTGGGACATAACCACAACATCTGTAATAAAGTATTATTTTTCCATCTTACACAGACAACATCATAAAGTATATCTTTTAGTTTAAACCACAATTCTTTTAGAGCTCTAAAAGGTTTTATGTAGTGTATTAAAAAGCCAAAATAAAAAACAAATAATTTAGAATAACTATGAGCTAATTTGGAAATAGAGTTAAAGTTCTTCTCTTGATTTATGTCTAAATCAATTTTAAATTGCTTCAAATTTCAATCTTTTGTGTGTGGACACCCTGGGATTAAGAAAAATCCCCTAACTGAATTTATCACACTGTATTTCATTTACATGATGTGTGGGTAGAGAAAATCTCAGAAATTTGTTTCCTAATAGACTATTTTATTCATTATTTAGGTGGTATTAGAAGTCAATAAATGTGGAGAATTTAGATGATATAATATGAAAGTTAATAAAGTTAGCACCAGCAGAGAAAAACACCTTGGGAATCTGTGAGTCCACACACACACACTTCTGACATTGCAAATAAAGGAAATGGGGCACAGGGGAGCAAAATTACAATTAAGTAGTGGGAAGAAATCAGTATACTCAGGAATCAAACATAAACCTCTTAATTTGCACCAAAAGTGGACTTTTGTCTAGAGGTAAAAAATTGCTTATTACAAAATCTTGGGAAAAAATCTTGGGGCCAGGTGTTTTAAATTCTGAATGATTTAGAGATACGTATTAGCTGGGCATGTTCTTTTCTTCAAAAGTAACCCCAGTAGATCTGAGATAATATCCCATAAAATTTTTGTTAACATTTATGCAATGAAATGTATGACTGTTTTTAAATGATAAACAAGAACATTGAGATCCCATGTATTTCTCACTCATAACTTTCTTTAATTCCTATTCATAGTCTTCTATTTTTTTCACACAATGCTTCTGGGTTATAATTTAATTTGTTTTTATTTTTAAAATCTGGTTTAGTCCTACAACTTTTCTGGTATCTCTTTTTCCCTTACATTATCTCTTGATGGCTGCAAATGGTAACTTAAATGAGCTTAAATGTTTTTCTATTCCACTTACAAATGCAGATTCCTTTAATGGGGAGAAGATGGGGTAATTTTTAAGAGTCCTTCTTAGAAATAAGTATTTGCACACTAAATTAAGACCATATATTAGGAGATCCTAACATGCAGCTTACACTAACAAGGCTTTGGTCTTCTGATGCAGGTGGTCACTTCAAAAAAGGATGAACATAAGGAACAAAATCTGTCCAAAGCACCCAGGAATTAAATCATACAATGATTTCACATGATTTTCAGGTTACACAAATGAAGGTAGGCTAAATATGTCACATGTAATGGCAGTTTATTTAAAAGTAGCAGCACCAAGGGCCAACCATGGCAATGTGGAACAATATGGTATACATATAGAAATTTTGAGTGACACAAGAATTGAATTGAGGGCCTATGAAGAGGAAGAACACTATTTTTCTTTACAATAGATTTAGAGTTTTCAATTAATTATTCAATAGTTTTTGAATTATATTTAAATTTGTAGTTTAATAATTGGTTTCAAGAAAGAGCCTATATATTCTTATTTTTATACTTTAAAAAAGTCAATACCTTTCATATTTTTTTGATGATTATTGTTTTTTGTCAGAGACATTACAAATTCATCCACCAGTCCTATTATCTCTTTTCCAGGCACCTAGAGGTTATACTTCCCATTCCCTTGGAGTGGGATATGGTAATAAAACTAATTTTGTGCAATGGTTTATAGAGGAATTGTCATATGCCACTTCCAGGCAAACTATTTTAAAGGAAAGCATAATTCTGTTGTTAATTTCATTTTCTTAGCAGACTACTGTGTGTAAGTGTCAACAGGATCAGATGGCAGAGACACTATCAGTCCGGATTCCTGAGTGACTTGATGGAGCAGAGCACTCTTCTTCCCTCTCTAACACCAAACTGTATTTTAGTAGAACTGAATCTTAGCATGTTAACACCAAACTGTATTTTAGTAGAACTGAATCTTAGCATGTTAACACCAAACTGTATTTTAGTAGAACTGAATCTTAGCATGTTGCATTAAACTATTGAGATTTCTTAACATAATGTGAACTATCTGACTGGAATAATAAATTTTTACTCAATGAATGGTTATCCATCACTCTGACTCCAAATTTTAAAATATTTCAGTTATTTATTTATTTCCTTTTTATTGGAGTGACTCTGGTTAAAAAATTTATGCAGGTTTATGGCACACAATTCCGCAATACATCACTGTACACATTATTATGTGTTCACCACTGCAAGTCAAGTCTCCTTCCATCACCAATTCCCTCCCCCATTCCTTCCTCCAAATTCCCCAACTCAAACTTCCCATAGCAATCACCACACTGTTGTCTGTGTCCATGACTTTTTTCACTTATTTTTTCTTTTTTGCTCAATCCCTCTACCTTGCCACCCAGTTCTCATGCCACTTGACAACTTTCAGCCTGTTCTCTGTCTATGAGTCTGTCTCTATTTTTCTTGTTAATTCAGTTTGTTCAATAGATTTAATATATGAGTGAAAATCTGTGGTATTTCTTGTTATCTGACTGGCTTATTTCACTTAGCATAATGCTCTCCAGGTCCATCCATGCTGTTCAAAGGGTAAAATTTCATTCTTTCTTATAGTCTAGTAGCATTCAATTGTATAAATGTATCACAGATTTTTTTTAAAACACTTATCTACTGATAGTCACCTGGGCTGCTTCCAAGTAATGGCAATCATAAATAGTGCTACAATGACCATAGGGCTGTATATATTCTTTTGAATTCATGTTTCAGGTTTCTTTCTTCTCAAGCTATTCCAAAAATTTCAAGAGGCCATAAGATCTACAGCTCATTTTATGAGGCCAGTATTATCCTAATTCCAAACCCAGAGAAAGATACTACAAAGAAACAATATTATGGGCCAATAACCCTGATGAACATAGATGCTAAAATATTCAACAAAATATTAACAAGACAGATCCAGTAATACACTGAAAAGATCATACTCCATGATCAAGGGGGATTTATTTCATGGATGTAAGATTGGTACAATATTTGCAAATAAATAAACATAATAAACTACATAAACAAAATAAAGGATAAAAGCCACATGATTTATCAGTAAGTGCAGAAAAACACTTGATAAAATCCAGGATCCATTTATGATTAAAGGGGTCATACCACAAAATAATAAAAATCATATATTATAAACCCACAACCAATGTCATACTCAATGGGCAAAAACTATGAATGTTTTCTTTAAGATTGGGAACAAGACAAAGGTATCTGTTTTCACCATTATTATTCAATATAGTGCTAAAAAATTTCAAAGTTTTTAACTCCAGATTCTGAATACCAAAAGCTAATAGAGTATCTTGTTCACTGATGTGGATACTCAAAGTATTGATACAACCTTCCTAATTGATCTAGTAAACTGACTCATGCCCTATTCTTGCAAGACCATTAGATAGGGCCACATTTATAAAACAATGTTGCATTTATACATTAAAAATATTAAGAGCTAATGGCATATCATATATTTTCACTACGATGTTTAAGATTGGTTGTAGCAGTTAATCAAGAGTTATTTTTATCTGTTCAAAATAAAAGGGAGAGCTGGAAAAACAAGAACTGTTACATGAATATAGAAAAATAAATTGATGTTATAGAAGAACAAAATCGGCATATCTAAAATAAAAAAGAGGAACTTCCAAACAAGATGGAGGCATTGGTAAATATTCTGCATCTCCTTCACAACTAAAAAGGCATTGCAACTACAACATAACAACCAGGAGTTTAAAAAAATTACACAAATGGGATTCTATATAGCAGAAAGAAAGAAGGAACTTGTACCCTTTGCAATAACATGGGTGGAACTGGAGAGTATTATGCTTAGTGAAATAAGCCAGTCAGTGAAGGACAAATATCATATGATCTCACCTGTCATTACAGGACAATAATGAACAAAACTAACAATGAGCAAAACAGAGCCAAATATATGAATACAGTAAATAGGCCTTCAGTGGTCAGAGGGAAAGGGGTTGGGGGGAGGGGGGAGGCGGAGGCAAGGAAGGGGAGCAGCTCAGACAAGAACCTAGTATAAAGGAACCATGGACATGGGCAATAGGTGGGATTGACTTTGAGGGGGAATGGGTGGGTGGGAAGGGGGACAGAGGGGGGCAAGAAGGGGATGGATGTAATACAACAACAATAAAATTTTAAAAATAAACAAACAAACAAGTAAATAAAATAAAAAATAAACTGCATAGAAGTCCAACAAATGAAGAATTAAAGAAGAAATACTCATCCAGACAGGTGGAGGCAGTGGCAATGGCTTCAATTGCGGCAAACAACGAAAGGCTTAGGAATCTCTGGGACAACTATAAATGGGCCAACATCCAAATCATAGGGTTCCAGAAGGAGAAGAGCTATGAAAACTACATGAAAAAATAACGAAGGAAAACTTTCCTAATTTGGTGAAGGAAATAGACATACAAGTCCAAGATGCACAGAGAGTCCTAAATAAGCTAGATCCAAAAGAGGACCACACCAAGACATATCATAAATAAAATGCCAAAGGTTAAGGATAAAGAAAGAATCTGAAAAGAAACAAGATAAAAGAAGAGAATTACCTACAAAGAGGTCCCTATAAGACTATCAACTGGTTTCTCAAAAGACACTTTGCAGACAAAGTGATGATAAGCAAGGACCTACAACCAAGATTACTCTATCTATCAAAGCTATCATTTAGAATGAAAGGGCAGATAAAGTGCTTCCCAGACAAGGTAAAGCTAAAGGAGTTCATCATCACCAAGACATTATTCTATGAAATGTTAAAGGAAATTATCTAAGAAAAAGAAGACCAAAACTATGAACGTTAAAATGACAACAAATTCATAAGTATCAACAACATAATCTGAAAAATAAAAACAAAAACATGCTAAGCAAACAACCAGAATAGGAATAGAATCATAGGTATGGGGAGCATTTGGAGGGTTATCAGCTGGGAGAGGAAAAGGTGCAGGAATTAAGAAGCATGATTAGTAGGTACAAAATAGACAGGGGGATGTTAGAATAGTACAGGAAAGGGTGAAGCCAAAGAACTTATATGCACAACCCATGGACATGAACTAAGTGTTGTGGGATTGTTGGAGGGAAAGGAGGTACTAGTTGATGAGGAACAAAAGTAAAAGAAATTGGGACAACTGTAATGGAAAAGTAAATGAAATATACTAAAATAAATAAATAAATAGAGTTAAAAATTCCTCATTAAATTCTATGAATTTCATTTTAATTTATGTATTATAAAGTATTCAAGAACTTTGATGAACGAAATATTTTCATAAGAATTAGATACTTTACCCTGGCTGGTGTCTCAGTGGAAAGGTGCTCACCTGCAAACCCAAAGGTCACTGGTTCGATTCCCAGCCAGGGCACATAACCAGCTTGCAAGCCAGGTTTCCAGCCAGGTCCTTAGCTAGAGGCAGGTGAAAGGCAACCATACATTGATGCTTTTTTCCCTCTCTGCCTCTCTCCCTTCCTCTCTCTGGAAATAATAAATAAAATCTTTAAAAGAAAAGTATATGCAGAATCCTCTTCTATATGAATTTAACATTGCGCTCGGAAATAGAAATATTCAAAGTTGCTCATAGAATCTTCACAACATATGTGTGCACAAAAGTACTAATGTTTATGATAATATTCAATTCATGAACTTCAAGTTGCCAATTATTGCCTCTAAATATCTATTAAAATCAGAAGTATTGGCTGTTATAAGAATAAAATTGAAATATTGAAGTATACAATAAAGTTACATTATATGTTCCTGTGATATGGTGTGGCTATGGTGTTTGTGGTTATGGTGTGTGTGTGTGTGTGTGTGTGTGTGTCTGTCTGTCTGTCTGGGTTAGCAAAATTTTTAAATGCTTTAAACTGAATTTTGATTGTTGAAATTTGACTCATGACTTACTTTGTAAACTAAACTTTTTGAAAAATTCCCTTTATTGTTTCAATGTTAATATATGCTAAATAATATGTTTATAAATAGTTTTTTTAATTATTATAAGAAAGGAATTAATGGAGAAAGCTAAATTTTTCAATATTACATGTTAAGTTTAAAAATCAGTTATCATATTTTTTAAAAATAAGAAAGCAAATTCTTATAATTTGTGAAATCAAGCTTTAAGTATCATTGAAATACATGTTATAATTTTAACTCTGAAGAATGGATATAAAACGTTCCTTTTACAAGTGTTGAAGATCAGGATCAGATAAAATCAAATATGTGAAGTATTTTGAAGTGAGATATCAACTTACAAATGTAAGATATGGTTTTAATTTTCAATTTTCCTTGACAATTTTAATGTAAATCAATATGTTTTCACAACAATCTACATTTTTATGTAAGGAATCTACTTCATGTTAACTATGGACACATTTACTGTTTGCACTTGTCAAAGTTGTAAGTACTAGGCAAGCTGAGTTAACCCTTATCCTAGTTAGACTGAGATTATTAAAATTAGGTTTGTAAACTCTGGCTGGTGGCTCAGTGGATTGGCACCTGCTTGTGAACCTAAAGGTGCCCAGACAGGGCACATAACCAGGTTGCAAGCCAGGTCTCCAACCAGGTCCTCAGCTGGAGGCAGGTGAAAGGCAACCATACATAGATGTTTCTTCCTCCCCACTTCCCTTCTCTCTAAAAACAATGAATAAAATCTTTTTAAAAATTAGGCTTGTAGATGTGAAAATTGTATTACATTATCCAAATACTAAACTTGTTTACTTTCCAGGAAACTCTCTTTCAAGGACACACATCACCCTCAACTTATCCACACATTTAATTGACCACCTGTATACAAAAGCAGACATATAATTTGTCTTTTTAAGAATTATGATCCTTCAGGTTTTGGGTTATATTTTATTTATTGCTGCATAAAAGCAGTAGTCACAGACATAACCCTGTGAATTATTTTTTTTCAAATTCAATGTTTTATGAGCTCATGAGAGTATTTGTCTGAACATATTTTTAAAGTTGACTCACAAATTTGCATGCATAATTCCACTGTAATGGAAAATATCTTAGAGGGTTTCCAAGAGCTAGGATTCATCAGTGTACAATGTTTCAAATCCTTAAAGTAAAATGGCCAGTGTTTATCAAAATGCTAATTGGCAGCCAGCATCTTTGCTAAAATGCTAAATCTACCCCAAATATATTAGAGACCCCTCCATTCTGGTCATTGAAAGTCTTTTGGTTTGTCTCCTGAAGTAGTTGCTTCCATCAAGTTCATTTTTCTGTTTCCTTAAATTTTACCTCCCCCTGCTGGCTGTGTAACTTGGAATATATAGGTAGAGTAAACAAGAATTTGCAAAGGTTGGAGATCTTTCAGAAAGCAACTAGTGAAAACAAATTCCTACATGCATGTGCACACACCACACACAAGAAACTAGACTTTTTGATAAATTAAATTTTAGATTATAAGGTTTTAGGCAATAATTGATAAACAAAATTGTATTTAAAAGGGTACTATCAGAGTTTTAACATAAAAGACACTAGGGATGCATCCCTTATTCATATATACTAGAATAAAGAACTGTGAATCTAGTCCTAGCATTAGTTATATCATCATACTCATAGTTTGCACAGAGCCTTACCAGAAATGCTAGAAAGACAAATAGTCATAGTCCTAACTATTGATACATATATTATGGGGGCAAAACCACTGATTATGTAAGAATAAACTGAATTCTTATGTAGGTATTTTATTGCCTCATAATGGCATATATATGTTTATAAAAACTTGGAACATTTTCTCACCTTTCTGAATTATACAGTGATAAGTCAGATGAGATATCTAATCTGTAATGCTGAAAATATTTGCTAAATCAAACATATACAGGACTACAGGATGCATAATTTCAGAACTGTGTCTACATAGTCTGCAATTTACATGAAATTGCTATGTTTTGGTTAAATGGCACCTTAGCTTCCAAGCAACTCTTTCAATAGTTGTTTTTTTAATTATTATTTAATTTTCTGGTTATGGCTGGTTTTCAGTTAAAGAGGATACTACTGACAAATTTAATTAAATGAAAATAGAGGACTTAATGGTCCATGCTAATGCTTCATTTCATACATAATATTTTATCATTTTCTGTGTAAATTTGTAAATGAGACCTTGGTTCGTATTAATAAATACCTACATTTAGGCCACATAAAGTACAGTAATTAAAATATTTTGCTAATAATATTTACTTATAAGTGCTCTAGAAATAATTAACCCATTGATGCCAATTACTTTTACTAAACTTATATTTTAATTGGCATTAAAAATATTTTAATGCTACTTCTAACAAAATGCTCTGAGTGCTATTTTATTATATTTTAACAGAGCATGTTACATATCTGCTGCATTTTGGAATAGAGATTTCAATAATGGCTAACAAAAATTTCAACAAAACTGCTACTTGTTTGGAATTTTGAACAAAGAGCACATATGTTATATATATATATATATATATATATATATATATCTCCTTCCCAAATATTTAAACTGAGAAATGTAACTGCTTATTGTATTGGAATGAGTAAAAGTTGGTTGCTTTTTGCTCTTTAAAGTAAATGTTGCTCTATGATATTTTTGCTTATAACCTACACCAGCAGTCATCTGTAGATAATTTACTTTCTTTCTTACACTAAAAGAAGATATGCTGTTTTATCAAATGAATAAAGATCTTATTTACAAATATGTTGCATAATATGTGTTATTAAATTTGAGGTTACATTTTTAAAATTAAATATAAATATAAACAATGTGTAAACAAAATAATTTTATTTTATATTTTAGAAAGTTGAAGTTAAATTTGTCTTAGTTCAGCTTTCTAGTTTACATTAAAAAAGCAACAAAATATTTCTAAAATTTTACTTCTGGAAAGTAGTAATAAAAAGTTAATCAATAATTCAAGTTTTCATGAAAATAGCTATCTGTACCAGATGACAACAGGAGGAAATTATAAATATCGTAAAACAAAACATCATTTTTAGTACTTCACACTATTGATAATTGAATCAATAACCTAAAATAAGGAGATGTAAAGCCCCAAAATGACATACAGCATGACGATTATAAAATAAGGAAAGTTTTATATATATATATATATATATATATATATATATATGCACACACACACACACACACACACACATATGCATATATATGTATGCATAATTTTTTCTTTATTTTATAATCTTCGTGCTTAAAGGAGGAGACCATATATATATTATATATATAGAAAAATAAGAAAATTAAAACCTAAATTGAATTCTTCAGATTACCAAAAGCATTAGCTTTTAAAAAGACAAGAAAATATGGTTCACTAAAATAGCTCTTATTTTAAAAACAAATTGAACATGATAGTTTGAATTCACATAAAATTATAAGGTACTCAATGATAATGCTTCATTAGAGGTTAGCCAAACTGCTTCAAACACTCCCTTGTAGGAAAAAAGCCACTTGAGACTAATATATAAAAAATTATTACTATTTTCAAGATAAGAAAACATGTGACTTCAGATCAAACACTGAATTATAGGGAGGCTAAATTTGTAATTTAGATGTGGCTTGGCATAAAGTTACCATTTTAATTTTCTTCAAGACCCTTGTAAAACTATACTTTGTAAATTCTCATTTAAGAATATTTTAAGTAATTGATAATATCACATCTGGTGATATAATCTATATAATGTCATCTAACAAAGAGTGGGGTTTTTTTCTATGCATAGAAAATGCATATATAAGCATTGAATTGATAGATTTAGTTGATAGTCCTACAACAGCTATATAAGAAGAGAAGTGTCATGCACAGTTCCATAATATTTTCTGTGCACAGTTTATATGGCTTTAAAGGAGAAAAAATCTGGGGGTTATCCCTAGCAATCACCATGATCTGCAAAGCTTTGTTTCTCAAGACATTGTGCTTCTTACTAAATAACCAGATTTAATAGTTTGGGCAAAACAGTTTATTCAAATAAACCAATTAAGTTAAAATTGTTTACAAAATCAGTTAATTCCTTCCACTTTCACCCCAGAAAATTCTGCATCTGGCTGTTTTCTTAATAATATTCAATACTGAGTAAATATCCCAATGCTTTTTTCCTTCCTACACTGTGAAACTAGCTTCATGTGTAAAATATTTTTGAACTCCTAAAATAAATTTTACTATTGAGAATGCTTATGTCAAGTATTTTATTTTTATTTTTATTTATTATTTTCAGAGAGAGAGGCTGAGAGGCATCAATGTGTGGTTGCCTTTCACCTGCCTCCAGCTATGGACCTGGCTGGAGACCTGATTTGCAACCTTGTGTCAGTATTGATGGTTGAATCATTTCACTTTCTGAAGCTACTATTGATACTAGATCTATTTCTATCTCTTACCTGGCAAAATAAGACAAAAGGAATCAAGAAACTGGTGTTTCAGTGTTCAGGTTTGTATGCTTTTCATATTTCATGCATGCTAATAGCTTCAGCAACAATTACTCAAAGCACTGGTCATGAAACTTTTCTGTCTGGTTGTCTTTGGAGAAGTGGTTAAATATGCCAAATAGTGTCCAGGACATATCCTTGTGATCACAAAGAAAATGAGAAGAGCATACTTTACTAAGGGTGAAAGGGTTACCCAGAATCACTTTACTGGACACAGAAACACAAACATTTTTCTTTCTTCACTTTCAAGTTTCCCTTCTTTGGAGTTTGACAGCTCAGTTATTGACATGTTAAACAGAATTCTTGAATATACTTATTTTTAAAGAGATTTTATTTATTATTTTTAGAGAACAGGGAAGAAATAGAGGCAGAAAGGGCAAGAGACATCAATGTATGGTTGCCTTTCATCTACCTCCAGCTAAGGACCTGGCTGGAGACCTGGTTTGCAGCCTGGTTATGCGCCTTGGCTGGGAATTGAAACAGAGACCTTTGGGTTCACAGGCCAGTGCCTTATCTACTGTGTCACCAGACAGGGCTGAATATACCTTTTTTAATAAATGAAAAAGAGTGCTAATCAACTATGTGTTCAGACTTTAATCCAGCATGGACAAATTTAAAAATTGTAACCTGACATTTGAATTCTACTTAAATTAATTTAGTACAAATAGATATTAGCAATCCCACAACATCCTCTTTGAAAAGAATCTGCAAAAACATCTGTCTTAATTGTTTAAGTGATGCATAAATGATAGAATGTGGTAATTTTCACTTCACAAAACCTTACTTGACTCAGTTTCATTTGACTCCACAAGTCTTCCATGCTTCATCTTACTCATTGTCATTAATATTTTACTTGTGGCTTTCCTTTTCATCTATTTTTACTTGTTTTGTTTTTAGGTATGCATTCCTTTATACTACTGTCGCTATGGAATTTTACCTTCCTGTATATATTTTTTCCTATTGCACACTGTAACAGGAGAGTCACTGATTATTTTAAAAGTTTTGAGAGCTAAATTCATTTTTCGATGGTCAGTAGCAGTGGTTAAGCTCATGATCAGTTCATGCAGTTCCTATGTAAGTTACCTTCTCTTTCTAATTTGAATATTTCATGATGTTTAAACCAATTGTTGCACTAAATATACATGACTGACAAGTACTCATTTCTGATAACATGCTTTGATGCAGGATGATTGGTTTAGCGATAGATGATCTACTTATTCTCATAGTAAAGGAAGTATCAAATCAGCACTTAAGCTGCAATACAAATTGCTAAGTAAAGCAATTTAGTTAAAAGCAAAATGGATCATTAAGCCCTGGCCGGTGGCTCAGTGGATAGATGCCAGCCTGTGAATCCAAAGTTGCTGGTTCGATTCCCAGCCAGGGCAGGTAACCAGGTTACAAGCCAGATCTCCAGCCAGGTCCATAGCTGGAGGCAGGTGAAAGGCAACCATATATTGATGTTTTTTACCCTCTCTGCCTCTCGCCCTTCCCCTCTCTCTGAAAATAATAAATAAAATATTAAAATATATATAATTAATAAACAGCCTTCAGAATAACTTGATCAGGTGTTTCACTGGCTGAGAAATTAAATAGGAGTAAATTTAAACCCATAATTCCTCTTCTATAAGACACAGTAATATAGTTCTATAGAGGAGTTATTTTACTGTTAATTTTTAAAAATTTTTTGTAGAAGTAAGATGAAGAAACCAAGAAACTAAAAGTGGAAGAATATGCCTCTTTCAATGCTACAATGAGAAAACAAGCTATGTGAAATAGATTTTATTGTAGTTTTCACTACATTGGTTTAACTAGGATAACTAACAGAGTTGTATAAACTAAATTGGGAAGCACTTAGAGCAACTAGTATCTGGCAGAAGGTAGAGAAGCAATCATTAATAAACCATGGCTTTTGTTAGGCAAGATTGGTTTTATCATGATGAGTAAGAAGCAGAGGAAGATGGATATAACATGAAGTTAGGAGTTAAAAAAATAAAACAAATGTTAATACACTTAAATATCTTTTTAAAATACAGTGTAATCTAAGACTCTAAACAAGGCAGCAACACAATTGGTGTTTATGGCATGACTAAATTAATTAATAAATGAATGAAAGATGCTTAAGTGAGGGAGTACTTCAAAGCAGACAAACATATAGGCATGGCCCATGGCCAGGTTCTGGAAAGGATGTATAGTTAAAAAAAGAAAAAAAAGAAAGTGTTTTAAGATAATGCTCTACATACTAACAAAGATTTTGTAGCTCAACAATTCAATCATGGCATATTTTTACCCAAACATTGTATTAGGATCTGCTCAGGCTTTACCTAATAGACATTTTTAGCTAAATGCAATTGGTAATGGATATTTGTGGTCAATTATTTGCTTTTTGGTAGACTTTCCACGTTTGGAACAAATTCAGTGCATCATACTAGGGCAGTTGGAACGTGTCTGCCCAGTAATGTCCAAATGCTAAAAATCCTCCAGAGAGCTCAACTGGGAGAGGATTAACACTTGTCATTATGCCAGATAACAAATCTTTGTTGGTTCTCTGCAGTGTGCAGTGATGTTAGAGCTCATGTTACAGGTTAATTGCTTTCAGTGGTGAAGTAGACTCAGCAAGGTTTTCCTTGGCTTCCCAAAATATTAATAAGGGAACCCAAGAAACATGACCACCAATAAGGGGGTGGGGGGACAGAACTTTGGTCCGCTAATGCTTAATGGCCAATAGGTAAGCTCCAGCACTTTGGGGCCATCTTACATGTAGAATTTAGAAGCATTTTACCCCGACATGGCCTAATAACTTTAAGCAACAATGACTTTTCCCTAGGAGTTTGTGAGATTCAGAATAATAGTACACACAACGCAGTGTTTTGAGTGCAAAGTGGAAAAATAAAACAAATATAGGTAAACAGCCAGAAATCCAGATAATTTAGATTTCCACTTGCTATATATTTTTAGCTTGGAAATAGCTTTGATTATTTGACTTTCCTTTATATTTTGTTAAATAAATAATATTGCTCATCACAGAAAAGTGGGTATCAATTTTATTTACAGCATTTTTTCTAGCTTGATTATAATAAATCCTTGAAAATCAGCATTCTTGGTATAATGGGACTACTGTGTATCTTTCTCTATCACAGCCTAAGTAAGCAGTACTAATTACCCATTCTGTACTTTGAAAGTAGCAGGATGGAGACTACTTCATTTACAGCACCCATGTTTGCAGAGGTAGCTAGGCCGTCAGCATTTTCATTCTGTACGAAATGCCTGAAAAGATTTTAGCAATGCCAACGCTGCCTCTTTAGCGTCAATCTACATTGCAATTTTAGCAAACCAGCATTACTTAGAACTCCATGCCGTATATCCCAGTGTACATAGTCAAAGTCCAATTTGAAGCTGTGGGATGAATTAAAATACCATATACTAAAGGGCTGTCCAAAAATAGTAAACTACTGTAGCCACCAGCTGCAATTTCTTATTTTTTTCTAGAAAAGTCTTCTCTATTTAAGAAGATCAGCATATGGCTTATTCAAAGTATACCTTTTAACAACTCCATATAAACTGGCTGACTTGTTCAAATCTTGCACAGCACAGGTACAGAGAAGGGCTGATAAATTGAACTCTTTACACTAGGGTATCCCTACAAGCTAAAGATAAATGCAAGCCCAAGATACATGATAAAATTTATATATATATATATATATATATATATATATATATATATATATCTGATCTTGTGTCTTTTCATTCCTCTGAAAGCGTTGCATCCCACATTTCTACTCCACTGATTCTGTAGCAAGATACACAGAAACTAACAATTGTCAGAACCTGTGCTCCATGGCTGACCACCTAGAAAGCAGTGTTGTCTGCTATGAGTCCTAGCTCTGTGTATAGCCGGCTGCACTTTCTGCATGGCTTGTGCTGGACAATGCCATGCAATCACCTTCAAATGTGGTGTCAGTCAGCACTCTGGCACATGTGCAACCTCAAAGGGTGAAAGAAAACGCAACAAGGCGGTGGTCAGTGACTGGTGGCCAGACTCAAGGGTGTGTGGGTGAAATGGGATGGAAGGAAGCAGTTCAGGCAATGACATTCTGCTTTCCCATGCTCTGACAACAAGCCACCCACCAGAGCTTTAGTTTTCTTGTCCTACTTATCCACTATCCCCCTCCTGCCCTTTTTGCCCCTGCCCCTCCCCCTTCACTTCACCCTGCTGTGCCCTGCCTTTGGTGAAAGAAAGAGACCAAAGTGCTACAAAAGGCCAAGTCTAGCTCAGTTTCAGACCTCAGGGCAACATGTGTTCAATGAATAAGAGTGTAAGAAACACTGAATATAGCAGTTAATATTTCAGACATACGATTTTCTGACTATAGTTTTCTTTTTAACTATGCATATAGATTGCCATTCAAAGAGATTGTGCTCCCATGCCAGCAAACAGCTAGTGAGAACACAGCAAATCTTAAAATGATTAAGGCACCAGAGATTGCTATAGATGTGGCATGCAAAGAATCACAAGAAAGCCATGGAATATTAAAAAAATATTAATAATGTCAGTTCTAATAATTCAATCTCAGATTTATTTTAATGCAACTCTGTTCCAAGGGGTATACCCTGCCTTTTTGTTAAGAATGAACAAAGATCATGGAACAGATTGTAACCTATGTAAATTGTGTGTCTGTTTACAATTGTATTTCACATATTCTATATATCATTTGCAAACTATTCCCCAAAGAAATAAGTATCAAACTTTTCAAAAAGAAATGGAGAAGATTTGATGACAATCTGTTTTTCTTTCATTTGTTTCAGATGCTGCTTAGAGTCTTTGTCTGTATTTTGAATATAGTGTCCTGTCATGTTCATCATTGTTTCCTTTTGTTCTTTGAGCTTTTACATGCGTAAACTACAGTTCTTGAAATGATATCATCACAATTCAGCAAAGAAGGAAAAAAGACCTTATAAAAGATTGAAGTGAGGTTTACATAGGCAATGTAATCATGGAATTCTGATCAAATGTGAACATCCAATATGTTTGCACATCTCATTTGAAGAAAATCACACTGCCCTCTTCCTCCCATTCTTTTACTTAGAGGAATATGCAATTTGCCAGTTTTAGGAGTTGTCATTGAGAAGATATCAGGTAGGAAAATAGAGAAGTGTTAGCATATTTATAAACATTTTTTCAATGTTTGTATTTTGGGGATGGGAAATTATTCCCTAGTAATTAATTGCTACAACTGTTTGAACTGTCAAAACTAAAGATTAATCCCGTGATAGCAGTTAAAATAGGAAAGCAACCGACAGCAACTGCACAGTAGTCCGACTCCGAAGAAATGCTCTGCAGAGCTTCTGAACCATGCACTAACTGGATTTAGCAGCTCAATGCCAGCATTACTTATAGTGTATTAATAGAACAATTTTACTCCTAAGTTAACGCTGAAATCAGACAACACATTCACTAAGAGGAGAAACTTATATCCTACTACAAAAATTTTGGCATATAGGATTGTAATAAACATGTATTATATTACCAAACCCTGTGATTAATTGTAATAGAGCTCTAGAGTAAAACTTGGCTTTGGCTTAGGAGCTAAATACACACATTAAGAAATAAATGATGGGGATCATTGGTGAAGCACATTGCAAAGCATAGGAAAAGAAGTAGTTACTCAGTGAAAATACTTTTGACAACTCTTGACCTTTGAGTTCCTAACTGAAAGGACACACAAACAAAACCATTCTGCAACAAGTTTTCCTTGATAACCAGCTGCAAAGGGAACAGACTATCCCAGAGCCATTGACATGCAAAATTTAGCAATTATGTAGTCAGAGGAAAAATGATTCTGCTAAACCTACTAGGAATTGCTGGTCTTTACAACTTTCCAACATTTATAGAAAGATCTAAAATCTAACACAGCATAATCAATATCAGAATGGATTCTCCTTTCTAGCAATGGATGATATCACAAATTCTACAGGAAAAACAGATTTGTAAGATTTCAAATATTTGATTTAATTTAAGCTAAAAATTTTCAAATAAAAAGGAAATAGATGAGGGTTTAAGAATAGTGGTAAGGGGATATTTATTGCTATATTTAAATGAGGATTCAAATGAAACTAAACATAAGTTAAATTAAATGTGATATTATTTATAACTTTGAATTTTAAAAATGATTTTTCTCTGGGAAGAAAATAATTATTTAGCTTTTCAACTTAAAGATGTTCTTTTACTTTAACACACCCTTGGTCTCACAACAAATTTATTTATTAATTTTTTTATTTTATGGTACCTGCAGAACTTAGGTTGTAAGATGCATGATGTTAATGCTTTAAATATTTCAATCCCCAGTTACACTGAAATACTTAAAGCATTAGCATTAAATATAATGCTTAAAGCTGGTTTTTATTTAGTTGGCTTGATATAAAAATATGTTGTATTTATATTTGTGTTTTTAACTGATACAAAATGGTTTTCTTCCCCTCTTAGAAAGTGTTGCTCAACATGTTCACTGTCACAGCTTCACTTTAAATGGATAATTTCCAGAATGTCACACATGTCTCTATCAGGTATACATTGCAGCAGAGTGGATTGGGTACCCTCCATCTCCATCACTCCCTTCTGCCCAGGCACTGCCAGCTAAATGGTACAGGAAGTGACTTGAATAGCCTCAGCAGGTCCAACAACACCCTAGTGTGTGCTGGTGGGGCATTACCATCCCCACAGAGAACCCAGAACAGCTAAACACAGAAGCTGAAGAACAATCAGCTTGCAGAAGACTGTCCTTTGCTGTGCATTACAAACCTGGGTACCAGGACATATGCAATTAAGCCAACTGCCCACATCTACATCTTACTCCAACATCTGCTCCATGACACTTAAGTGGCATTTGGAATGCACAATCTTTTAGTTTATGTTCTTAAACAAAAAAGTCAAGTAGTCAAAAATGCATTGATTAAAGAATAAATTAGTCTTTAATAATGTAATTGATAGTAAATATCTATGAAATGAACACAGTTATAGAGGTAAGTTCGTGTTAAAGAAAAATTGGTTGGCTTAGAAATCAGATGGTGTTATTCCAAGGATCCCAAAGTGCATATGTCTGAGGTAGTCCTTGTGAAAATGTGATCTTTCAGCATATGGAATGTAGAATAAGGCCGCAAAAACTAAGTCGTGCACAATTGATATTCACCCATCTGGACTTAACTTTTTAAGAACTACCTGGCAAGGAAATTTACGTAATCATTCCTCACATGCTGAGATGTTGAACAGGACTGTGTGTGCAGGGTGGATTGGGTACCCTCCACCTCCGTCACTCTCTTCTGTCCAGGCACTGCCAGCTAAATGGTACAGGAAGTGACTTGAATAGCTTCAGCAGGTCCAAGAACACCCTCAGTGTGTGCTGGTGGGGCATTACCATCCCCACAGAGAACCCAGAACAGCTAAACACAGAGAGAGAGGAAGGAAGAGAGGCAGAGAGGGAGAGAGACATCAATGTATGGTTGCCTTTCACCTGCCTCCAGCTACAGACCTGGCTGGAGACCTGGCTTGCCACCTGGTTATGTGCCCTGGCTGGGAATCGAATCAGCAACCTTTGGGTTCACATGCCAGCACCTTATCCACTGTGCCACCAGCCAGGGCTTAAATTGTATTTTTTTAAGTGGAGTTGACAGTCAGTATTATTTTGTACATTTATATTATTGAAATTGGACAGCCTGGTTTAAAGGTCTGACAGTGCTGTCTTCTGAGTTAATGAAATGTGAGACCCAGTAATGTGGCACAGAGACCTGGGGTGTTGTGGTTTGAGTGGCTGAGCCAAGAGCCACATTCTTATCTCTTTTATGTCTCTTCTTTGGAGAGCCAAGTAACTATCAGGGCTTTGATTTCCTTGTTTGTCAGGGCTTTGATTTGATGTTTTAAGAACTTTCAACTTTTCTTTTTATACACCTTGAACTAGATAGATCAAGAATGAATCCTAGTAATTGTTTCACAATATATAAGTGTATCAAATAAATATGTTGTGCATCTTAAACTACATAATGTTATATGTCAACTAAGCTGAAAAAAATGAATGAATCTCACCTCCTATCTCATTTCATTCTATCGTGAACATTATCTTCTGTTATATTAATACTGTTGAGGAGGGGTAGCCTTGGTAGCTTCCATGATCACTGGAAGATATGGGAGGAAATGTACTGGGAAACAGAAACAGGAGACTATAGCAATGTCTGGGCTCCAAAGTCCCAATTCTTTTCTCTTTTCTTTCTTCCCTTCCCTTCTCTTTTCTTTCCCTTTGCTTTGCATGGGTAGACTTACTAAATCAGAAAATTACATCCCTTAGCACCAACTATTTTTAATGTAGATGAAAGGTAAAGTAAGCCTGCAATGAAAGGCATATTATTACAATAAAGACAGGAAAGAAAATCCTTTTTCATAAGAGAAGATTATAATTTACACATGTTTAGCATTACCAAGAAAGCTATTTGTCCTCCTAATGCACATGGAGGGGTGCTCAGATCATCACCGTGCACACTGCCTTAAAAAAGTCCTCTGCTCTTTTATGAACTATCACTGTCACTTACTTTAGGTAGGAATGTTAACACTTTTGTTATTTTTCTAAAAATGAGGTTTGCTTCTTACTAATTTTTAAAAAAGATTGCTACAAAAGGGAGCATTAAGAAAGTTAACAAAGTACTTTTTTAAAAAGGATCCAACTAAGGAAGGCAATACTTCCTTAAAAGGGTTCAATTCTTATTTCCCTCCTTATTTAACAGTGTGACATAAAACCTGTGGAAAGGCTCATTCAATCACCTGTGTTAGTGAACCACCTACAGATACCTAAAAATAGTATCTCCTCACAGGTACCCAATATGAGCCAAGTGCTTTATTTGTGTCACTCATTCCCCATTAACATAATTAAATGTTGTATGCCTTTTTTCACAGTAGAAAGAAAAAGTCCAAAAGGGTGATAAAACATCAATCCCAACATAAGCTATTGAATAGCACCTATAACTGCTTCCTGGATGCTTAGCATGCATGGAATAGCAAGCCTGACTGGATATCACTTCTATTCACAGTTTCCAGGAAACCTAAAGCAGGCTTTGGTTCTGACCTGGACAAGAGCCCTTTAGCTTGGCGGATTTTCTACAACTTGTGTAATCAGTAGACTGGATTTACAATACCAGGAATTCTTTAAAGATTTGATCCTCTACACAAATGTGTTTAAAATGAAAAGGTTATATGTATGAGTATAGGATAAAACCTCTAGTTTTTGTCTGAAGACCTGGCCTCCATAATTCTCATTCCAGCTGGGGGAACTGCCCACAAGTAGGAATGAATCTATATGCAGAACACTCAGTCTTTATACAAAACCATTCCTGAAGTTGCAGACACTTCAGTGGACACTTAAATGGAGAGCCACTCAGTCATTCTTTTTTTTCATTTATTTGTTCTAAAAAGAAAACAACAACAACAATAAATCATACACAACTTTTAGAGGGTCTGCTGTAGACACAGACTATTATATTGGAATATTCTTGGTTCAACTGTTGATTTTTCAAAGGTTTATCATTTATTATTAATTCATTTTCTGTCTGTTCAACAAATATTAACATGATAAATCCTGAGAGAAAATGTGAGTAAACCAATAAGTTCTTAGAGATGCACCACAGGCACACATTCTCTAAATTTCCTACTATTACCCTTGTCGCACTGGATAGAACTAGCTGACATCACAGGTCTAACAACTGACTGTCAGCCTCTGTCACTCTCCTGTCAATCCTCCTACCCATTCTCCCCTTGTATCACATTCTTGATCAAAATTATTTTTTTTTTATATTTTTATTCATTATTTCTAGACAGAAGGTCAGGGAGGGAAGAAAAAAGGGAGATAAACATCAATGTATGGTTGCTTTACACTTGCCTGCAGCTATGGACCTGGCTGGAGACCTGGCTTGCAACCTGGTTATGTGCCCTGACTGGAAATCAAACCAGAGACCTTTGGGTTTGCAAGTTGGCTCCTATCCACTGAGCCACCAGCCAGGGCTTGATCAAAATTCTTTAGCAGTTCTCCACTGCTTGCCCACAGGATCAAATTCAATTACTAAACCTAACATTATAAACAACTTCATAATCTCATCCCTCTATTCTTACATCCTTTCACATCTGCACACACATTCTGCTGCAATCGTACCATGCTCTTTACTGAATGTTCCTGGTCATCTTCTGCTTCTATGAGTCTGTTAGAATGCTTTCATTCATCTTACACTAACACCTCACTCAGGCCCCAATCTTCCACCAAGCATTTAGAAATAATTCCAGCTAGAAGAGGATTCATCTTCTACCTTTTTAAACAAATGCTCTAAAACTCTTTTGCTCTAAACACTTTTTTATTTGTGACACTTATTCCATTCCAGCTGTGACATCTATTTGTTTGTTACTGCCTTCTCTCACCAAATAAATTGTAATCTTGCAGAAGGCAAGGCTAGGTCTCATTTTTATACATGTATTTTCATGTATAAAATACACCACCACTTCTTAGGTAGTGAAGACATTAAAGAAACCCATTTCAAAATAAAAATAAAGCAAACTGTCAACTGGTATATAAACAAACAATTGAAAAACTTGAATACTTTCTATGCCCTGGCTGGGTAGCTTAGTTGGTTACAGTATTGCCCAGATACACCAAAGTTGCAGGCTTGATTCTGGGTCAGGGAACATACAAGAAACAGCCAATAAATGTATAAGTAATACAGAACAACAAAATGATGTTTATCTCTCTCCCCTCTCAAATCAATAAATAAATGTTTAAAAAACTTCACAAGTTCAAAGCTTCATTTATAAATTTCTCACAATATATATTCATTTACTTTACCAATAAAAATGCATTATTTACTATTCTATTTAATTTTTAAAGAGCCTTCATTAGACTAATGTCCAGGATATTAAAAAATGAACAAATCAATCAAATCATGAAATACTAAAGACAAAATTTTGTATTTAATAATTAATGTTTGATGATGTTTCAGTCAATTACTAAAATAGATGTGTCTCATAGATTTGAAGTTAAAATATTATGTAGTGTGTATGTGGGAGCAAGGAATATGTGTGCACTTATGTGTTAATAAAGAAGTTAGAAGCACAGAGGGTAGAAGTTGCAGCCCTGCAGATTTGTAATACAGGGGGACAACACATGCTGCCCTTGTAATTTAGAACTGTATAAGCATTAGAAGGAGGCTACCCACACAGAAAGAGTATTTTATATTGACAAAACCTATTGAGCAGAGGCTAAGGAGTATGTCATTGGGCTATAGTCAGAAGCGATAGGAAAGTAACCTACAAAATTTAGGTGGGAAGCCAAAATAAAGTGAAGGAGATAACATACAAGAGTAGACTAATTCCACAGGCAGGGAACATAAGGAAGGAAATGCTTTAATAATTGAGTAAAAATCTATTTTAAGAAAATGCAAGAAGTGGTAGATTAAAACAAAAGAGAATGAAAGCAAACTGTTCTATGAATAAAATGAAGCATTTGTTAATCAAAGAGATTTTCCAAATACCAAAGGTAATAGACAATTAAATTATATAATGAATTAATCAATAATAATCATTACAGAATGTATGCATTTACTTAGAACTGCTCAGTGTAATTGTGAAGACATTTACCAATGACTGTCCCATTCTAATAATGTGTTTATTATACTTAAAACATTTTCTAGAAACATAGGGATGAAAACAATAATTCTTGTTTGGGATTCAAGGACTGCATCATAGATCTACTAACTTCATTCATCTTTGTTTCCATAAATATGCAGAAGTTGATCATGCAGTAAATCAGTAAACTTATGCTCATAAGCCTATGGAAAAGAACCCAAGACAATTCAGAAAAATACTGTCTGACAGAAATACAATGTAAGACATGTGCATACTTTATAATTTTAAGTAGCCATATTAAAACTAGAGCTAAAATTATTTTCATTATTTTAACATATAATTCATGTAAAACAATATTATTGATTAGTTTTCATATCTTTTATGGGGGGAGCTACAAAGCCTTTCAAATTTCATGTGTATTTTATATTTAAATACACATCAATTCAGGCCAGCTATATTTCAAAGACTCAATAGCTATGCATGGCCAGCGGTTACTGGCTACTATATTGGACAATGTAATTTTAGAAAATAGCAAGAGATTTGGTGAGACTGCAGCTTACTTTCGAGTATTAGAAAAAATTAATAATTTTAAAGGCTTCTCTTCCAAATCAAGAATTTTAAATTTTGCTTTTTGGGCCACTAAGAAGCTTCTGTGTGTGTGTGTGTGTGTGTGTGTGTGTGTATGTGTGTGTGTGTGTGTCTGTGTAGCAGTAGTAGCAGTAATAGTAGTACTAATAGTGGTAATAGCAGTAGTAGTAATAGTAGTAGCAGAAGTAAGAAAGATTCACAAAAAATTTATATTGCAAGAAGCTAAGTTTGGCTAAAAATAAAGCATAATTTAAGCATCAATACTGTCCCAGACAAACCTTGGGAAATAAAATGAAAAATATAACTTGTGCTGTACATATGCAAAAGATTATAATATAATTAAGATAAGGCATGGAATGTTAATAAAATAGTAATAATTATTGTTTTATAATATAGTTAAGATAAGGCATCAAATGTTAATAAAATAGTAATAATTATTGTTATTTTATAATAATTTTAAAAGAAAATTATAAGAAAAATATTTTAGTAGAAAATTGGAAAGGTAGCAGTGGTGGGACTAGAAATAGAAATGAAAATGAAAGGGACAATTCTAGTTTAAATTAACATAAAGTTGCCAGATAAAATGTAGGGTATTCAAATAAATTATAATTTGTATAAAATAATGTTGGAGAGTATAGGTATCTTCCAAATATATAATTATATTAAAATTTTCTTCATGGTTAATAAGATATTCACAGCTCTATTATATGTAAACAAAATTATGAAAACTGGGATTAAAAGTCCTTGAAGAGAATTCCTAAATCAGCTCATAAACATTATCATATTTAACTTTCAAAGGAGTGTTAAGTGCCAATACCTTTGTATTCTCATCCCCTTTATTTTAATAATGAGAAAACCAAGTCTTAATTTATATAATATGTCAGAAGTTACAGAGCTAGTAAATGACAGATCCAGTAGTTGAAACTCAGAATATTTTCTAACATAAAAATATTTATTCCAGGGCTGAATAGTATTGGAAATAAATGGGTTAGAAGTTCATGAAGAGCATGAAAGACTTCAAGATTCAGAATCCACTTCCCAAAGATGTACTAGATTCTGAATAATATCAGATCAACCCTTCTGCAATAAAATACTAGAAAATTTGGATTAAATGCAAACTAAGATAATTCCCCAAGCAACAAATACTTAAAAGGCCAAGATTTTGGAAGAAAAGTCCATTAAAGTGAATGAACATTGACACTGCTTTATTCTCTGGAAACATTTGCTTTTCAGGCTAGATGACCTTGAAAGCTGAGCATTCAAGATTAAGTATTAGTTAAGCTGAGTATCTGAGAAAAGCTTCAATTAGTTCCATGGAGCAGAAGAAACAATACATTCCAGATCTTTCTTTACTGTCAAAATAAGAAAATCAGGATTCTAGAGGCACACATGTACAATATTCCCTAATTATTTCTCTTTCAAAACATTAATCTCTTTATAACTGGTGACCAAGTATCAAGAATGTTATCAGAGATGTTGACAATCTCTCAGTGCTAGGACACAAAAATTGGAGTGTAGGGGCTACCAAAGAGAGGATATTGAAAAACAATTCAGACTTTTTTGGGGGACCACTGGAGGGCTACATCTTAGAGATAAGGTTTTTTTGTTTGTTTGTTTGTTTGTTTTTATTGTTGTTGTATTACATCCATCCCGTTTTTGCTTCTCTCTGTCCCCTTCCCCACCCACCCATTCCCCCCAAAGTCAATCCCACCTGTTATCCATGTCCTTGGTTCCTTTATACTAGGTTCTTGTCTAAGCTGCTCCCCTTTCTTGCCTCTGCCTTCCCCCTCCTCCCAACCCCTTCCCCCCTGACCACTGAAGGCCTATTCATTGTATTCATATATTTGGTTCTGTTTTGCTTATTGTTAGTTTTGCTCATTATTGTCCCATAACAGGTGAGATCATATGACATCAGCAAATCAACAAACAACAAGTGTTGGCGAGGATGTGGGGCAAAGGGAACCCTCATACACTGTTGGTGGGAATGCAGGCTGGTGCAGCCACTGTGGAAAACCGTATGGGGTTTCCTTAAAAAACTAAAAATGGAACTGCCTTTTGATCCAGCAATTCCACTACTTGGACTATACCCAAAGAATCCTGAAACACCAATTCATAAGAACCTATGCACACCTATGTTCATAGCCAAGTGCTGGAAACAGCCTAAGTGCCCATCAGTGGATGATTGGATCAAAAATCTTTGGCACATTTACACAATGGATTCTATATAGCAAAAAGAAAGAAGGAACTTGTACCCTTTGCAGCAACATGGATGGAACTGGAGAGTATTATACTTAGTGAAATAAGCCAGTCAGTGAGATAAGGTTGGCTTAAAAATAAACCAGCATTCACAAAGACTAAATTCAGTTTCAAGACTAAACTAAAATAAAGTATTTTTATTCTAAAAGACACTGAAAGAATAAATAAATAAATACAGTTTTCTGGGAGAAGAAACTTTTTCCAACTTTATCATAGTTAATATCAAGTTTTTCAATAAAATTGTATCTAAATAAGTAGACATTCCAAGAAATGAGACAAAATTATAAAGAATAAAATTACTTAGTCACATATGAATACAATTCACACATGATCTAGATATTGGTGTTATTAGACCAAAGATAAAATACTGCAATTAATTTGATAAAGATATATGATTAGATGGTAATTTTCTAAAGGATAATGGAACCTGTACAAAAACTGAAATGTAAACTTTAGAGAAAAATAAAAGAATAAGAATAAAATTAAATCCCAATAAAGAAGTGATATAGAAGATAAAATTATTCAAAAATAAATACCAATTTACTTATATAAGTTATTAAGGAATATCAGATTGTAATTGAAAGAAAACCACTTATGGGAAATATTGAAATACGGATAAAAAATTTATAGAGCATTATATATATATATATATATATACATACAGAGAGAGAGAGAGAGAAGGAGACATAAAATTCAACAGAGTAACATTTAAGGGATGGTTTTAGGAAATCTTTCAAAACCAACTAAACAATTTAGAACTATAGTCTATAAGCACTATAATTGTTAAACAAAGTTAGAAAAATTCAAATTATACTAAAGCTATTGAAATCCAAATAATATGAAAAGTAGGAAAATGAAAGATCACCTTCAATAAAGCAAAAATAAGGCTAAAAGCTAACTTCTAAATTCAAAACCTAAACCTAGAAGACAAAATGATATTCTTAATTTAAAATATTTTACTTTAATCTAAAAGTTTATAGCAATCAATAATGTTCCTCAAAAGTACAGGTGAAATTAAAATATTTGAAAAAAAAAAAGAATGAAAACACTTTAAACCTATAGGCCTGAGCAAAAACTACCAAAATGTTCCAAAATCTGCAAGCAGAATGAAAGCAATGTTATGACAATACAAGAATGAAAACAATGTTGTGACAATACAAAATAAAATTGCCTGGTAAACCTAAATAAGTACTTGATATGAAAACAATAATAATATCTTCTGTGGTTTAATATACATATATAATTAAAAATACAACTGAAATAATTGAAAAACTAATGGTAGGGATAAATTACATTAATGTGTATTAAAATCTTTTTACTATCATTATATCAGGAAAATATTCTAAATTAAGATAGACCATAATATTGTAAGGATAAATGTTGATGTATTTAGGACAACTAAGTAACATGATAAGGAACTATACAATTAATAGTTTCTAAAATACATGTAGAATTATTATAATATCAAATTAGCAAATGCAATAAAACAACAAAAGATAAGATATAGTGATTGGGGAGGAAGAAATAAAACTATGTTTACAAATGACATGATAGTCTGTATAAAAAATTTGAAAGAATCAACAAAAGACTCCTAAAATTCATTACAGGAAGCTTTCAGGATACAAGACTAAGGAATTTAATTCCTATAAATTAGCAATGAAGAAATAAAATTTGAAATTACAACAATAATGAGATAACAAACACTACACACTGTTGACATTAGCACATTACCATTGAAAAATAAAGTACTTATGTGTAAACCTAACAAAACACAAATAAGAGCTAAACAAAAAAGAACCAGAAAGCTCTGATAAAATCAGGGAATAATGAAATAAATGGAGAGATATTCAAAACTCATGGATAGAAAGACTAAATATAGTTAAGTATCTCCCAAATTAATCTATCCCAGTAAGTTGTTTTGTGGATATCACCCAATGTTTATATGAGAATGAAAAAGACCCAAAATAGCTAACTCAATATTGAATGAGAAGAACAAAGTCAAAAGAATGATATAAACCAACATTAAGACATAAAATTCTATAGTAATCAAGATTATATTGTATTGGTGGAAACATAGACAAATAAATAATTGAAACAGAATACAGAGTCAAAAATAGAGCTACATAAATATAGTCAACTTACCTTAAGCAAAGGAGCAAAGACAGTACAATGGAATTATAATAATCTTTTGAACAAGTGGTGATGAATGACTCAAACTCCACATGCAAAAACACAAGCAAAGACAATACCTAAACACTACCAGGAAGGATCTAGAAACAGGTCTTACAACCTTCACAATGTTAACTCAAAATGCAAGACACCTAAATGTAGGATGAGTAAGTAAAACTCCTGGAGAAAAGCATGTCTATATATTCTATGAGGGAATTAATTCCTTTAAACGTGAATTAAAAACATATTCAAACTTTTAATGATGTCCTAACATTACTCAGAGATAGTAATAGTACTTAAGGAAGCTGAAAAAAGAGAGACTGAGCCATACACAGAGATAATAACTTCTTAATGCTTATAATAAACTCTTAAAATTAATGAATCAAGCTCGTACAGAAAACATATTGGTAAAAGTCAGAAATTAGTGAGCCTATTATTTGAGAATGAATAATTTAGGAAATTTTAAAATTTGTTAGCAAAACCAAAAAAGTGAAAGCATCCTACTTTTCACTTTGTGCTTAGACTGGCTTTCTAAATATAAGAATAATGATCCTAATACTGAAATTAAAGTTTCTTTCCTTTCTTAATGAAGAGTGAACCCTTTTTGTTAGTCTTAAATTTGTTTATACTCTTAATTGGTAATGTTTTCTTAGAATACACTTGCTCTAGTACACTTTTGTAACTTTGGGTAATGTCAGTGTATCAAGGATGAACTGGCATAATTCACCGAACTTTAAATACGGCATGTTGCTGAAAATTCATGTTATTCATTGTAGTAGTGTGTGATAGGAAGTAGCAGTCAAGTTTAATGTTGGGAAATACTCATTTATAAAACAGAGTAAATTTCCTCCACCAAGAATTCATATTCATTACAAGATTTTTTAAAATTTAACTTTACTGTTGTTGTATTACATCCATCCCCTATTTACTCCCATCTGTCCCCTCATTACAATATATATATATTTATATACTATATATATATATATTTTTTTTTTCCATTCCTGGAAAATATATGTGTGAGTACAAGGAGTAATAAGAAATTTGAAAGAAATGGATATTGATAACAACTTTCTATTGTTTCTATTGAACTAATCTATTGTTCAATAGATTAATAGTATACATTCAGAATGAAACACATAATCTGTTCAACCCTTATAAAATTATAGTTGAAATTTCTTTCATGCTTGCTGAACTACAGAAGGTAACAAGGAAATCAACCTCACTAAGTTCTTGGACCTATCTGCCAAGGCTGATAGAGTGAGATTATTGATTGATTGAGTGAGTGAGTGAGTGAGTGGGGTTCACAATGGGGCTCAATTAACTAAGACACACCAGAATTTCATGGAGGCAGCAAAGGACTTCCTACAGAGAATGTCTTCCTGATGTATTCCTTAAATGTACTGTCTCAAAATATTATTAAATCATTGGAGGAATAGAAGTAACTAATGTTAACTTTATTTTCAACTTGTACAAGACATGAAAACAACCTCATAGATTTACACTTCAAAGAGACACAGTTGGCCCCATGTTTCAACCCTCCTCTCTCGATCTTGCAGACCTGGCCCTTTTGCAAAACCTCTGCATCAGGCACTGCTCCAGCAGAAACATCTGGTTTAGAGATTGTAGGCAAACAGGTGCTTATGAAGGCTACTTTGCAAAGTAACCTTGCAAAGTGGGCATAGCTGAGGGAACAAAGAACACTGAAGCACTTCAGGGAGAAAGCAATGTGCTTGAAACCTAGAGGGGAGTAAGAGCAGGCTGGGAAAGAGCTGGCAGATTAGATTGCAGTCATTCCATACCCTTCTGAGCAAGGATGGGGTGTGGGGTGTGGCAGAAATCAGTATTTTGTTACCTTCCTTTATTCTCCAGACTTCTGCTGATGCTTCCCACCACCCAAATCCAAAGCAGTATTTTTCTTCTATCATTATCTTTGTAGCAAAATCTAAAATTACAGTTTTTGGTGCTCTACAATGCATTTCCATCTACTTTTCCAACTGTACCGAGTACAATCTAGACCTGTTGTTCACTATATTGTGGCTGTGTTTAACTGTCTTGCTGTTTCTAGAACAGCTCAAACTATCTTCTATTCAGGTGCCTTGGATGCATGTGTTATTTTCTGTGTCTATGGTACAACTGCCCCAGAATTTAGTTTAGCTTTTTTCTTTTCTTCCCAATGTCATGTTGCATAACTCACCTCTCCATTCCAACATAAAGACTATGCCTGCTTAGGCACTACCACTTTATGTGAGTTAGTTCATTCTTGTACTGGGATTATCTCATCTACCTGACTTTATTATGTTTCTTTCCTCATTAGAATATTAACTTCTGGAGAACAGAGACCTTGCCCATTTTCCAGTATTTCCTCATGATCAAGGACATAAAATGAAATCAATGAACATTTGTTTAATGAATAGATATGTAATTAAATATAGATTTAGAGTAATTTACCTACTTAGAAATGCATAAAAACACTCAAAATCAGATGATTTAAAAAGTCTTTTAAACACAAACCTTAAACTGTTACTTCATTACTTATTATGTCACAAATAAGTGTGCTAGATTCAGAAAATATTTTACTATTAAAATGTTTAAATCCAATAGAACAAAATGAATTTATATGTAACACCAGCTAGAATATGCATGCAATAACAAAAATTACATAAGAAAATACTAAATAAGATTTTTTAATGCAAATATTCCATTTGAATAGTAATGTGGAGGAAGTTTTATTTAGTGAAGACATTGAAGATAGCTATTATTTTAACAGGTAGTAATGTACAGAGGAAAGGCAAGAAATATGATGAATCATGGAATGTATTTGGGAAGAACGAGTAATAATTCAGTTTTGTTAAATAATAATAGTCAGAGCCCTGGCTGGTGGCACAGTGGATAAGGTGCCGGCCTGCAAACCCAAAGGTCGCTGGTTTGATTCCCCAGTCAGGGCACATGACCAGGTTGCAAGCCAGGTCTCCAGCCAGGTCCATGGCTGGAGGCAAGTGAAAAAAAGCAACCATACATTAATGTCTCTCTCCCTCTCTGCCTCTGTCCCTTCCCCTCTAAAAAATAATAAATAAAATCTTAAAAAATATAATAATAATAGTCAATATTTATGGGATTATAATTATGAAACACATATTATGTAATTCAACCTCAAAATAATCCTCTAAAATCATTATTATAGCCCTTTTGTAAATTAAAAATCTGAAAAATAATCTGAAGATGAAAAATTCACCCATTACTCTGGCTGGTGTGGCTCAGTGGATTGGCACTGGCCTGCAAACCCAAAGGTAGCTAGTTAGATTCCCCAGTCAGGGCACATAACCAGGTTGCAAGCCAGGTCTCCAGCCAGGTCTTTAGCTGGAGGAGGTGAAAGGCAACCATACATTGATGTCTCTGTCCCTCTCTTCCCCACTCTCTACAAATAATAAAAATCTTTAAAAAATGATAAGATTTTTGATGACAGAGTAGTATTCCATTGTATATATGTACCGCCACTTGCCACTTTCTTTTTATTTTCTTCTTTTTCAAATTAACATTATGTGTATATATAAAGATGGGTCCACTAAGAAAGCAGAAATGAGAAAGCTGGGAGGCAATGAGAGCTGGTTCAGTTCTTTTCCCCCTGGTTGGGACTTTTGGAGACCCACATGTCTCTTCTCACTCTTTTTTGTATACTTTAATGATTATGCTGTTAAAGCTGCCCCAATTTCTTTTCCCTTTGCTTCCCTCCACCCAGTTACCACCCCTACCCTCCAGTAATCCCACCACACTTAGTTCATGTCCATGGGTCATGCATTTATATTTTTTGGCTTCACTCTTCCCTGTACTATTTTTCACATCCCCCTGTCTATTTTGAGCCTGCCAATTATGCTTCTTATTCACTGCACCATTTCCCCTTTCTCTCCTTTTACCCTGCCAGCTAATAATTCTCCAAATGATCCCCATACCAATGATTCTGTTTCTCTTCTGGTTGTTTGCTTAGTTTGTTTTTTAGATTCTGTTGTTGATAATTGTGAGTGTTTTGTCATTTTAATGTTCATAGTTTTTATCTTCTTTTCTTAAATAAGTCCATTTAACATTCCATATAATAAGGGCTTGGTGATAATATACTCCTTTAGCTTTACCTTATCTGGGATGCACTTAATCTGCCCTTCCATTCTGAGTGATGACTTTGCTGAATAGAATATTCTTCATTGTGGATTCTTGCTTTACATCATTTTGAATACTTCTTGCCAGTCCCTCCTTTTCTGCAAAGTTTCTTTTGAGAAATCAACTGATAGCCTTATAGGAATCCCTTTGTAGGTAACTCTCTTTTTTGTTCATTGCTTCTTTTAAGATGCTCCCTTTAACCTTTGGTATTTTAATTATGATGTGTCTTTGTGTGGTCCTCTTTGGGTCCACCTTGTTTGGGATTTTCCATTCTACTTGCATTTGTATGTCTACTTCCTTCATCAAATAAGGGGAGTTTTCCTTCATTATTTTTTCACATAAGTTTGCAATTTCTTGCTCTTTCACTTCTCCTTCTGGCACCCCTATTATTTGAATGTTGGCATGTTTAAAATTGTCCCAGAGGTTGCTAAGCCTCTCCTCATCCTCTTTAACACTTGTTTCTTTATCCTGTACTGGTTGACTATTTATTTCTTCCTTATGTTTCATATCATTGATTTGAACCCGGTTTTCTTTCCTTCACCATTAGTTTTATATGGATTTTCCTTCATTTAACTTAGCACAGCCTTTGCTTCTTCACTTCTGGGTTTGCCATACTCAAGCATATCTGTCAAGTCTATAAGCATCCTTATTACCAGCATTTTGAATTCTGCATCTGTTAGGATGACTATCTCTTCTTCACATTGTTCCCCCACTGGAACCTTGATCTGCTTTATCTTTTGGGCCATACTTCCCTGTCTCCTCAAATTGACAGACTCCTGTGTTTTACTCTGTATCTTAGGTAGAGCTGTTGCACCTGTTATGTTGTAAGGGGCATAGCTTTAGGTATTCTGCCAGTGTTGGGGCCACGTGTTTTAAAATTGTGGCATGGTATGTGGGGGAGGGGTCTAAAAGGGAACAATGCAGTCTGCTTAGCACTGACCCTTTTTTCACTAAACAAACAGACTCTGCTAAAAGATGGGCAGATTCCTCCACAACCCCAACATCCACTGGTTTTCACAATCACTAGCCACCACCTCTACCAGTGCTGCCTCCAAATGTGCCATCATTGGTACTGTTGTCACTAGTGCCACCACCACGTCTGATGGGGATGCTGCTGCTGCTGGTGCAGCCACCACTGCCATGGCTGCTGGCACCACACTCCATGGTCTCCACTGGACTCCCCACCTCCTACATGTCTGGATGAGTATTTCTTTATTTCTTAGTTGGACCTCACTTCAGTTTCATTTTCTGGATTATTTCATTGTTTTTGTAAATAGTTTTAAACAGATGTATTCCTTCTTAGTTGTGAAGGGAGATGCAGCATGTCTACCTATGCCTCCATCTTTTCCAGTACAGACTGGAAATCTGTACTGCTACTTTTTATCCACTTCTCTGTTAATGGGCATTTAGGTTGCTTTCATAAGGGTTGTATATATTCTTTCATATTAGTGTTTTGGCTTTCTTCAGATGTATACCTAGAAGTGGAATTGCGGGATCATAGGTCAGTTTAATTTACAATTTTTTGAAGTAACGTACTACTTTCCATAGTGGCTGCATCAATCTTCATTCCCACAAAACAGGCATGAGGGTTCCCTGTCTCCACATCCCCACCAACATTTGTTGTTCATGGATTTATTGATGACAGCAATTCTGACAAGCATGAGATAATATATCATTGTAACTTTAATTTGTATCTCTTTGATGATTAATGGTGTTGAACATCATTGGTTATCCATATGTAACCTTTAGAGAAGTGTCTATCGAGGTCCGTTGCCCAAATTTTATTTTTATTTTTATTTTTTTGTTGTTGAATTGTTTAAGTTCTTTATAATTTTTTAATATAATGTATCATTGGTGAATATGTTATCTTAGTACTTTTGTCTTTTCATTTTATTGATGATTTACTTTACTGTGCAAAAGCAGTTTAGTTTGAGGTTGTTCCATTTTTTTAATTTGGTCTTTTATTTCCCTTGCCCAAAGAGATAGATGAGAAAAAGATATTGCTCAGAGAAATGTTACAAATTTTATTTCCCATGATTTCTTGTAGGAGAACTTTTGCATCTATGTGCATCAGAAATATTGGCCTATAATTTTCTTACGTTGTAGTGCTTTTATCTGGGTTTGAAATTAGCATAGTGCTGCCCTCATAAATAAGCTTGGGAGTCTTTCTTCCTAAATATTTTTGGAATAGTTGGAGGATAGGTGTTCTTTGAGTATTTGGTAAAATTTGCCCATGAATCCATCTGGCCCAGAACATTTGTGTGTTGGACATTCTTTAATTACTGCTTAGATTTTTTTTGGTTATAATTGATCTGCTTAGATCTTCTGTTTCAAGTTAATTTAGTTTTGGAAAATTATGTCTAAGATTTATCCATTTTTAGTAGATTATCCAATTTGTTAGTCTTAGTTGTTCATAATATGTTATTATAAACCACTGTGTTTCCATGATGTCGGTTGTTACTTATCTTTAATTTCTGCTTTTATTTGTTTAAGGTGCCTTTTTCCTGATTAGAGTTTATAAATCTGGCTTATCTTTTCAGAGAACCAGATCTTGGTTTTATTGATGTTTTATTTTACCTTTTAGACTCCATTTTGTTAATTTCCACTGTAATCTATATTATTTACTTTGGGCTTTATTTGCTATACTTTTTCTAGTTCCTTTGGTTATAAGTTGGATTGTTTATTTAAGATTTTTTCTAGTTTCTTAAGGTAAATCTGTGACACTATAAATTTCTCTCTTGGGACTGTGTTTGCTGTGCCCACAAATTTTGGGTTGCTGTGGGTTTTTTGTTTGTTTGTTTGTTTGTTTTTTGCATTTGTCCCAAAGTATGTTTTGACTTCTTCCTTGATCTATTGTTAACGTATTCATTGTTTAGTAATATGTTATTTAGCTTCCATGTGTTTCCATGTATTTCAGCTTTACTTTTGTAACTGATTCTTACCTTCATACTATTATGGTTGAAGACTATGCTGTATCTTATTTCATCCTTCTTAAATTTATTGACACTTGTTTTGCATGCTAACCCATGGTCTATTCTGAAAAAAGTTCCATGCATACTTGGAAAGAATGCATATTCTACTACTTTGGGATGAAATTCTTTCAAAATATCAATTAAATCCATCTTACGTAGTGTGTTATTCAAGACCACTGTGCTCCTGCTGATTTTTTTTTCTGGATGATCTATCTATTGATGTCAGGTGGGTGGTAAAATCCATTATTATGACTATATTTCTGTCAATCTTTCTCTTTTGTGTCCATTAGGCTATATATAGTTGTACTATGTTGGGTACATAAAACTTTACAATGTTTATAGCCTGTAGTTGAATTTATTCCTTTATCATTATCTAATCACCTTTTTTGTCTATTAATATAGCCTTTATTTTAAAGTCTATTTTTGTCTGATACAAGTATTGTTACCCTAGCTTCTTTTTGGTTTCCTTTTGTATGAATATCTTTCTCCATTTCCTTAACTTTCTCCTTGCCAAAGAGACAAAGGCAAGTCTCTTTGTTTCCCCAGTTTAGCTACTTCTCTCTATTTGTTTTGGTGTATTATTAAGTAGATTTTCTATGTTGCCCAACCTTGGCAGGTTGGCCTTATGTGGTAGGTGTTCTGTAGGCTCAGTGTCACAGTCTCCCTGATTACCTGAGTTAGGTGCTCCTAGAATGCTCCTTCTCTGTGTTATATGATCTCTCCTGTGGTAGTCAAGTCTTGATTGCTGTTTCCTCATCTGTGGATTGGGTTGACCCTCAGACTAGCTGATTGTGAAGACTGACCATGACTACTCACTAGGAACTGCTGTGTGGGGGCTAACTGCACAAATTAGTATTTCCTTCAGCAGGGTCTTATTTCTGCCAAGATCTTCCTTTGGGTGTGTTATTTGTATAGCTTTGATCATGCTCTTATGTGGTCTAAGTCCAACCGCCAAGTTTGTTGGGAACTCCTGGGATGGTCTCTGATATAGGTCAGTGTTAGATGCTACCTGTTACCTATGATGGGCTACCTTTAAGTGCTACAAAGTAATCCATGATTCATGGCTGTATCTGCTATGACTGGGTGTGCATAGGAGATTCCAACTTTCTATCTGCCGTGGTCCTGCCGGGCCAGAGGAATGACAAACGGGGTAGGATTCATAATGAAAAGACAGACACAAAAAAGCTGGGGTCAGGAGGACTGCCATTCATGGTGACAGCACCACTTTATTGTTCACACAAAGCTTATATAAGTTTCTTCCAAATGCACATGTTTTTGGTTATGCCATCTTTCAAGGATTCAAGCCTATCTCCTAGTGAAACTATTTTGGCTGAAAGTACTTTTTCCCACAAGATACCTGCTCATTTCTTAGTAACTAATTATTACCACTTTCAAAGCATACTACTTATGCTATGTCTTTCACTACACAGCTTCTATTTACTCTTGCTGAAGGTCAGCTTGTTTTCTAAACATGATATGGAACTTTGTAATCATTGGAACTCTTCTCAGCCAAGCAGTTGACCTTTTGGACATCAGCCTGCCTCGAAGCCCTGAGTCCAGCCATGCCTTGACTCAGGGGGTTCCGACATCTATCAAGGGTGGCTTCCACCAATACTGAGCTTTGAGTGGATTAACAAAAAGCCCAAGGAACCCTGAGATCCACCTCAGCTTGCTGGCTGCCTGTTAGGCATAGTCACTGGAGAAGCTGCTGTTGGTATTTAAATTGTATTAGGCAGGTTCTTACTGAGTCACCAGGTATCAGCAAGTAGTGTTCACTGTATTGATACTGATTCAAACTCAGCACTAGTGTTGAGTATGAGTCCAGTTAGCAAAAGTCTGGTTACATCAAGGCCAGCCACCTCCCCTGGGGCCTGCAAATATTACTATTGGGACAGATTCTCAAGGAGTAATTAGGATGAGGCCACTAGAGTACATCAGGCCAAAAGAAATTAAGATTTTTCCATAAGGAGGGTAGGTGGGTAGGTTTTGCCTAAGAATGGTGGCATAAATCAGATTCATGGGGGAAAATGACCCTCACCCAAAAGGCACATGATTGCACAAAAATCAGCCTCTCCATGTGTGTTTTTCTGATAACTCCTGTGTCTTCCCTGTTCTCACTGAGAGTCCCTCAAGAAAAAGAGCAATGCATGTCTAGGTTGATCTTACTCTAGTTAAATTGGCAGAGACTACTTCATGAAGTGCAGCTGGTGGAGCAGGGCTTCAGGAACCAGGAGAGCAAGGGTAATACATCTCCCCAGGCTGATATAGAGGAGACAATACTTGCTGGGCATGAAACAAAAACTGGGCCTCAACCTAAAGTCACCCCACTCAATCTACTCCTACGTATCTTTGACACTTTCTGAATTTGCCCAGGTTTTCTTCCCCTCAAGAAAGACTGCAATAAGGACCCACACTGGCTGTAGCCAGCAGATTCCTTCACAGGGCATGAGCCTGACAGGGCTGCTGGAAGTTTGGAGAATAGGGTTAGTGCATCTACCCAGTCTGGTGCTATATTCTCCACCAAGAAAAGTTGGCACCTATGGGTAGTAAGAGAGAAAGACTCACACAGGGACATTGGCAGGTGTGTCTCCAGCCTTCTCCCTGAACCCACACAATCCAATCCCTCCTGGTATGAGTCTAGTCTGCTCCAAACTTATGTCCTTCTGGTAGAGCCAAGGTTAAATGTCTACATTTAAACAAGATTTTGTGCTCTGGCCCATTTCATTTAAGAGGAAATCTAAGTTTCTAGCAGTCTCCTATCTCACCCTGGCAGACAGAATTCCTGTTTATTTTCATAGCCAGATGTTATGTGGGTTCCTCTATCCAGTACTAACACTCTGGGTTGGGGAGTCCAGAATGGGGTTGAAACTCATCACTTTTTAGAGAGGAACCTTTATAGCTGAGATACTCCTCCAGATTCTCATCCACAACACATAGATATGAGGCCAGCTCCCTCCATGTACCCAGTCTTCCTACCAGTCTAAACATTGCTTCTTTATGTCTCTTTAGTTATAAGTCTTCTGCTCAGCTCTTCTTCAGTTGGTTGTTCAGATGGATTATTCTGTAATTTAGTTGTAGTTTAGATTTGGTTCTAGGAGAAGCTGAGTGTACCTTATACCTATGTTGAGATTTACCCTTTTAACAAATTTTTTTAGTGTTCAGTACATTTAGTTAATAACTAAATGTGTACAGCAGATCTCCAAAATATATCCATTTTGTATTATTTAAATTTCATATACATTTCAATAAATATTTTATCATGTATGTTAAGCTCAATTAAGCACGTTTTAAAGCTCAATTAAGATTTACCTTAAATCAGCAACAAATAATTATCAACTATTTAGCATGTTTCTCATAATCATCACCAATCAATCCTTATTAGAATCATCTTTATCTAGAAGTACTGTATGAATGAAAGAAGTAGAATGAAAGTCTTTCCCTCCTGCAACTGTGGAGCATGTGCTATTTGTTGTGTATATTTCATTTTATTTGCATGTGATTAGGACCAACTGTTAATTGTTTATTATGTATGTGTAATTTTAAGTTAATTGCTCATGTATGTTATAAATTTATAGAGATGCTCAAGGTTATACTTAGAAATTTTAAATTATTTTTTATATTTTAAGGATATTATTTATTACATATTTTTGTGTGTTTTCATTGCTTTGTTTAGTTTTTTTGAAATTTATCTTATTAATTTTTTATTACAATTGTCCCAATTTTTCTTCCTTTGTTCCCCTCTACCTGGTACCCCCATTCTTTCCAGCAGTGCCTCCCTTAGTTTATGTCCATGTGTCATGCAATTAAGTCCTTTGGCTTCTCCATTTTCTCTCTTATTCTTAACATCCTCATGTTTATTCTGTAACTACCAATGTGTACTTCTTTTCCTTTTCCTTTTTTCCCATCCAGACAATTTACTACTTAATTACTGACTTCTGTCAATATCTAAAATCATATTAATACAAAGTTTTCTTTCATTATTTCAAAATACTTGTTAATTGATTTATTTTAAAAAACTACTTTTTGGATCCTTTTGTAATTCATAAGTGTGATGATTGGGTGTTTATGCTCTTGTGTGACTTGTGCCTCCCTCCAACCTTGTTATACCTTTGGCACATTACCTATCTGACATGAAAAAAACAAAAAGGAAACTACTTTTTATGTAATATCTTTTGCAATATTTCCAAACACATGCACAAATACATTTACATACACACGTATTTTTACAAATGTTACATTAGAAAAATATTTCTACTCCTGTGATAGTGTCTAATAACATGATTTAATTAATTGTCTTCAAAAAATTTTCTATTAGAGATATTTTGGTCTAGTTTCTTGCATTTCTTGTCCCTGGGAAAAAAATTTTCATCTCATAATTATCCCTCCCAGATCCTACCTACATTTGCTTGGTTATAGGCACACTTCCTCTGAGCTAAAAATTAAAATAAACAATCTCTATTTTCATTCCTAAAATATTTATTATTTTTTATTCTTTAATTCTGCAGTGCTTAATATGGTAATCAGTTAAAATGTAGTTAGCTCAAATTACAATATATTATAAAGTACATTCTGGAGTTTGAAGAGTTAATGCAAAAATTAAACTATATTAATAGCTTATATAATTATTACATGTGAAATGATAATATTTTAGATACACTGTAGTAAATTAAGCATTTTTTTCTTTTAAACTAATTTACTCTGGAATGCTATTTTTGTGAAATCTGTCACAGAATGGTGTATCCCAGGACTCACTTTTGTGAAAGCTGTCCTAGAGACAGTGCCAAACCCATAGTTAAAAATGAACTTGGTTTCTGAGCAAGATCCCAATCCCTATAATAATAATACAACTCAACTTTATTTTAAGCTACTGGAACTACAACTTATTCTTTTTGATGTTTCCCATCTTAGATAGTATATTGATTTTTTTTTTTTTTTTTTGGCCATGCAGAGGTCTTATTTCTTTCAAAACCCTCTGTTTCTCCTCTACTTATATTTTCCTAGTTGAAGCCTTCAGAAATAATGGAACTTGCAGTGTTCAGTTGGTCTCTACAGAGTAGAAATTATATCTACTAAGTTGAGGTAAAAATGTACCCTAGTATTTAAATAATTTTGTAGAATAGTATTCTAGCTATTTTTGGAGCATGTGGTTGACTTCCTATGTGGTTTTAAACTAACCATTGAACTTTAAGAGTCTGTTGAGGTAGAGATTAGGTACATTCACATTTGAATAATGAAGTTTACTATAGCATTAATACATTTTCCCAAGCACTCCCAACTTGGGGACCTTCATTGCTAGAAAGTCTATTTCCACTATCTGTTTGAAAGGAATTTCATCTAACTTAATTACTAATATGAGAATATATATTGCCTATGTATGTGAGCCATATAGTTTAATAATTGGTAACTTCCATCCTAAATTGGTCTTCACTCTCAGCACCTTTCCTAACCTAAAGATTGACTAATTTCTCAACACACCAATGACTAGTTAGCTGATATTTAAAACATAGATTGCTAGTGAAATCTATATATTATATACCTACAAATGAGCATACATTTTGTAACAGTGAATAAGGTAAGATAGCATGTAGTCTACATAATATACATCACATTTTCTTATTTTATTTTTCTGCTTAACTGCATGAAATTTTTCTGAATTATTGCAAGTAACTTGATTTTCCCAACTTAGCAAAAACTGCCAATCTAAGAAAACTTAACCTGTAGTAATGAAAACAGAATAAAAATATTAAACTATGTTATTTAGTAAAATCTACTTATAACAAGATTTTTTTTAAAAGCATTCATAAGGTAAAGTTGGTTCTTATCCATTCAACTACCCTATATCTTTTGACTGTTACACTTAATATGTTTACATTGAAGGTTATTATTGATAGGTACTTATTCATTGTCATTTTTTCCTTTTGTGTCTGTGTTCCTCTCTGTGTCTGTTTGCTTCTTCATCCTTTTAAGCAGGCCCTTTAGCATCTCTTGCAATGCTGGTTTGGTGGAGATGTATTCTTTTAGCCTTCTTTTGTCTAGGAAACTCCTTATTTCACTCACCATTTTGGATGAGAGCCTTGCTTGGTAGAGTATTCTTGGCTGTAGGCCTTTGTTTTTCATTGCTTGAAATATTTTTTGCCATTCCCTTATGGCTTGTAATGTTTCTGTGGAGAAATCAGTTGATAACCTTATTGGAGCCCCTTCATATATTAGCTGTTTCTCTCTTGATGCTTTTAGGATTGTCTCTTTGTCTCTGAAATTTGCCATTTTAATTATGATGTGTCTTGGAGTGGGCCTGTTTGGGTTCCTCCTCAATAGGACCCTCTTGCATGACTTTTTTTCCCTTTAAGTTAGGAAAGTTTTCTGTCATTACTTTTTCAAACAGGTTTTCTATTCCTTTCTCCTCCTCTTCTCTTCCTGGTATCCCTATGATATGGATGTTATTATGTTTCATGTTGTCCTGTAGCTCTCTTAAACCCTCTTCATTATTTTTCAGTCTTTTTCCATTTTGTTACACTATACGGGATTTTTTTTTTTTTTTTCTATGTTGTCCTCCAGTTTGCTAATCTGGTCCTCTGCTTTCTCTAGCCTGCTTTTGATTATTTCTACTGTATTCTTCAATTCTGAAATTGTATTTTTCATTTCTTCCTGGCCCTTATTAATAGTTTCGATGTCCTTTTAATGTTGGTGTAGTTCTCAGTAAGTTCTTTGCAGCTTCCCCAGAGTTTATTATAGTTCCCCTGAAGTTGTTTATAGCTTTCTTTGAAACAGCTGAGCTCATTGAGCTTCTCTATCATCATTATTTTGAATTCTATGTCTGATAGTATGCTTGCCTCTTTTTCATTTTGCACTCCTTCTGGGCATTCCTCCTTTCCTTTTGATGAGGATTTGTTCCTTAGTCACCCACTTTAGGTGACTCTTCTTATTTGATTTTGCTTCTCAGATTGACCTACTTTGACTTCCTGACTTCATGATATGATATTCTGTGGTGTACAGGTGCACTTTCTTTACTTCCTGGATCCACCCCTGGTGACATCAGCTCCTGTCCAGGCTGGTCCTGGTCAGCCTGTTGGAGCCTACCAGAGAGAGATCCATGATCTTTCTCTGTGTCCTTCCATTTTTAATCCAATTAATTTGTGATCAACTCTCAGGTGTAGGCATCATTGGGCAGGCTAGATTAATTCAGTTGTAATCCAATCAATCTGTGATCTAGAGTCTGGTTAAGTACTGCTGGGCAGGGCCATTGGATTCAGTTGTTAATCTAATCAATTTGTGTTGGGACTTCAGGTTTAGGCGGTTTAGTTTCTGGCCTACTGGTTCCCCTCAGGCTACTGCCACTTGGGAGAAGAGTGGTCTGCCTAATATATGGGGATGAGTCAGCAATGGGACCTCATGGGCTGCTCCCTCATTTCTGTCCTCAAAGCTACCACCCCAAACTCTCCTTTAGCATCTTTAGTTCAGTCTGCCCTCTCTCTTCTGGAGACCAGGGTAAGAGAGTGCCAATGTATTTTTATGCATGGCCCTTTTAAGAATGCTAGCTGTCTCTTTCAAGCTGGCTAAACCTAACAGCTTTTTGCTTTTCATAGCTGGGTGCTAGTTTACCCCCAGCTTTGTTGCTATAGGCTGGGAAGCCCAGCTAGAGGCTTAGAACTTACCTTTCTCAGGTGAAACCCCTAGCTGCTGAGATGTTTCTCCATCCCTTCAGCTGCTACCTGTGGAAGTGCAACCATCTCCCTTATATCTCTATACTTCCTACCAGTCACAGTGTGATGAAGAGGTCTCTTCTGTTCTGTCTGTGGTTATAAGGCTTCTCTCTCACTAGTTCTGTTGCTTATTCTGGATGACTTCTCCCCATTTAAGTTGTAATTCCAGATTGGAATTATTAGAGGATATTGGTGTGGCTCCACTTATTCCTCTGTCATCCTGACTCTCAGAATGCATTCCTTATATGAAATTTTTGCCTTTTAATTTACTTTTATATCCAAAAACTTTTTTAAAAAATTATATAATCAAATGAATAATTTTACTTATTAATTTACCTTGATAATATGCTTAGGAAGACCTAAGCATACAACTATTAGATGATCATATATATTTTATAGTTCTTATGGTTAATTTTACACTTGAGTGCTTAATCATTCTGGTATCATTTTTATGTTAATATAGGTGCTTGCTTGTTTTAGTCTTGAAATAATAGATTCAATTGTTATTGTAAGTCCTCTTTCATTCAATATTTAACATTTTAAAAGTATTTACAGGTATCTTTTAGATGGCAAACCTCATATTTATAGATAATAAATAATGGCTTATTTTTAAGAAGATAACAATTTATGGATAGTTTGAGGGGAACATAGATTGGTCAAAACTGATGATTACACATTAAGAAGGGCATTATTGAATTAATAATATTTGAGCAGGGATTTAATTACAAGTAATATATTAATAGGAAAATACAAAGTATTAGGCACCCCATGCAAAAGAAAGATTGTATTTTATACTTTATTTCTTTTTGAATTTAAAACAAACCATTATTTACAATGCAATTTAATTTACTGACATCACAAATGGAAGTTTTCTAGTTATAAAATGATGGCACTATAATATGCTATCTCAGTCTCACGGTAGCCCATCTGTGTTTATATTCACACATGTATTTCTTACATAAATGTAAAGAAATGGGAATTGTCCAATTTCATCTTTAGAAAGAAAATGAATTATCATGCTTTAAAATGTTATCTCAAGAATTCTGAAACAATGTTTTTGGCCATTTCTTTTCATTTGTCCTTCATTATTATTAAATTTGACTTTTATTTAGCCCTCAAATATTTCTACTGTATTAGTATCCAGGATTCACAATGAGAATCCCACAGTTAAGCATCTGTCTCGGCTGCAAAGCTGACTATAAAGTCTTCTGAGTTTTATTTTTTTTCATGATTAAAAAGGTATACTGGCCACAAAAGTACAAGGCAACAATGAAACAACTGCAGAAAGTAGTTAAAGAAAACAGCCCTGACTGATGGCTCAAAGGATAAGGCACTGGCCTACGACCCCAAAGGTTGCTGGTTCAATTCCCAGCCAGGGCACATAACCAGGTTGCAAGCCAGGTCTCCAGCCAGGTCCGTAGCTGGAGGCAGGTGAAAGGCAACCATACATTGATGTCTCTCTCCCTCTCTGCCTCTCTCCCTTCCCCCTCTCTAAAAATAATAAATAAAATATTTAAAAATAATAATAAAAAATAAAGGAGAAAACAATATCCATATTTTTTCTTAGACTGATTCTCTTGTGCCCAGACCTATATTGCATTATTCTCATATCTAGTGAAGAATGTATGCTGATGCCCTTTTCTCCTTTAAAAATACATTTCCATCAAAGTTCTTTCTGTCACAAATCTTTAGTCACACAGCTGTCTATCTGCAGTGGTTCCATATATATGTATGTTCAAGTTTTTAGTTCAGTAAATATTCTTTATACGAATATTCTGTCTCTTTCATTGTTTCTGATTAAATTTCTGAGTCTTCTTTAAGTAATTCTTACTTCTGCATATTACTAATATAAGAAGCAATTTAATAATGGTTTGGGAATCATAACCTAAAGAAATATTATCATTTTAACACTATCTTAAAACTTGAAATATTCTGTCACTAGTTGTTGCATGGACAGATTTTAGAAGTGAATAATATTGGGGCTGGAGAAAGGGAACAAGGCACAGATGGTCTATAATAAAGTGTGAGGGAAAATAAAAGCATGTGACTGTGCAGACTTTCAAGGGAGAGGAAAGTCAGCAACCCTAATCCAAACTGTGTTTAGTACCAATACAGTGTCCTATACATGTAGATACTCAGTAAGCAGAGGTTCAGTTAAAATGTGTGACATGGTGTAACAGCATAGACTGAAATAAGAGGAAAATGTTATCATTTAAAGTTTAAAAAGTGAAATCCATATGATGCATGTGGATGTAACAAAGTTACGTAGATAAACTTTGGATTTTAAGTGTCTTCATCAAAATAGGGAACCAATTAAAGAATATAGGGGACTCAGATGATATACAGATTAGATGCCAGGGTTGCAAAACAAACAGAATACCCATTGGAGTAAATGTATCGTGAATCCAGACATATTGAGTAACAGGATCAGTTGACTGCACTTCGAAGCTGCCACCTCCCGTTCACTTCTTATCCCAGGGCTTCAGTGCCAAATAAGCCCCTTCTCCTTCCCTGCTCAGAACATGTTCACATCTTGACAATAATGACTTCGTATCTTCTCTATTCTCCTAAGCCCAATAATGGAGCAAGACTTTAAGCCATCTGTGGAGCCTGAAGAAACAATCCACACAGGACCACTCTCACTTCTGACACTAAGGGCAGGTTAAAATATTTTCAAGAAACTCTGAGACTTTTTAAAAGATTTTATTTATTCCTTTTATTAGAAAGAATAGATGGGAGGGAGAAAGAGAGGGCAGGAAACATTTATGTGTGGTTGCCTCTGGCCCACAACACAGGCATGTGCCCTGAACAGGAATAGAGCCATGATCCCTTGGTTCCCAGGCCAGTGCTCAATCCACTGAGCCACACCAGCCAGGACAAAACCCTGAGTTTTGACGAGTCACTAGAAGGACTCAGAAAACATACTAAAAGCCATTATACTCATGGTATACTACAGACAAAAAACAGACATTAAAATCAGCCAACAGAGGGAAGATGGCGACAGAGTAGAGAGCAGTGCTGATGGTGTTCTCGAGTACCAAAGCAGCTAGAGGACAGGATAGGGAGCGTGGGACGTCTTCAGGACCCTAGGAATTGGAGCGGGCAGCATCTGGACACAGGGGAGCACAGCCCAGAGGCAGAGGAGGCCAGCAGGACAGTAGGTGAGACGTTCCCAACCCACCAGCCGGCGGGCTGAGGTCGGCTCTGGGCAGGGGCGACTTTGCCCAGAGGGGCGCATTTGACTGAGGTCAGCTCTGGGCTCCCTGGCTACTGGAAGTCTCAACAGTGAAGTGCAGGCAGTGAGGGCAAACACCATAGGGACCGCGGAATTGAACTCTTGCAGGGGAGGGACTGAGTGAGAGACTCACTCCGGCAACAGGGAGAGGAGGCTCCGAGAGCGGGGCTAGAGGCAGAGGAGAAGAGTCCTGCAGGAAGCCTGAGAGGAGGAGCAGGAAGTGCACCGGCCAGGCGGCCAGAGGGCTGAAAACGGAGCTGCTGGGCCACCGGGGAAACAGCAGCTAGAAGCCCCTGCAAGGGAGGAGGCCCAGCCCTGCGCAACCACACAGGTCCCCAGGCTCCGCGGGAAACTCCAAACTGCAAGCCAGCAAGCCGGAACGAGTGGCGGGGGTAACTAACCCGCCATTGCCAGAGACAAAGGCTGCACCAACCACGCCTGGGAAAGACTCATCACAGAGGCCTCTTAAAGTACTCCACAGAGAGCTGCTTGGCTTGGAGAAATGGTGCCCGCCCCGGAAGGGCGGGACAGTGTAGGCGGACCCCGGACAGTGTTGACTGACAGGCCCGGCCTCCTCCCAAAACTGCGGGGGTGGGGCCAGTAGTCACAGGGACCAGTGAAGTTGTGGGCTGCCCTGCAGGGGTGCTGGGTGCTCATCACAGGCAGGAACCTCTGCCAGGAGTGGGAGGGGGCACCCTGCGGGCTCCAGAACACCAGCAGCCATAAAACTCAGCCAGGCTGCAGAAGGCCCAGCCTACCTGGGGTCTGACACTCAGAATCAGCCCTACTGTGACAATCAGAGGCCCTGCCATGCGCCAAGACCAGCTAGAATATAGAATATAGACTGTAAAGTCCTGACCAAGAAAAAGAGGCAGCATCAGGAAAGGGATTGCTGCCAATCTCAAGCACCTGAGTTATACCGAGAGCAATATGAACTATTAATCCCCAACATATCCTTTGCAAGAGTTACTTCTCGCATATTCTTAATCCCCCCCCATAACTCAATTCACCTAAATACCCAAGACCCTCGCCCTACTCTCGAATTAAAGTCTACTAACTCTGTGGCTATAACGAATTCCCAGTCCTCAATCTAAGTATTCCTCCCTTCCCCAGCCTTTCTAAACCCTTTCTTTATTCTTTTCTTCCTTCCCAATTTTTTTTTTTTTTTTAATTGTTCTTTTCCTTTTCTTCATAGTAAAGCCCACAGGTTCTGGCTGCACCTGGACCAATCAGAAATCATAAAGGGGGGACATACAGCTAAAACCTTTCTTTATTAATATTGATTTCTCTTTGTCTTGTGACTTTCTCCCCCACTTCTTCTTTTTTTTTCCTTTCTTTCTTTTATTTTCTTATTTTTAATTTTTTAAATTTTATTGTTGTTGTATTACATCCATTCCCTTTTTGCTCCCCTCTGTCCCCCTCCCCACCCACCCATTCCCCCCAAAGTCAATCACACCTGTTGTCCATGTCCATGGTTCCTTTATACTAGGTCCTTGTATAAGCTTCTCCCCTTTCTTGCCTCTGCCTCTCCCCTGCCCCCTCCCCCCAACCCCTTTTGCCCTGACCACTGAAGGCCTATTCCTTATATTCATATACTTGGTTCTGTTTTGCTTGATGTTAGTTTTGCTCATTATTGTCCCGTAATGGGTGAGATCATATGATATTTGTCTTTCACTGACTGGCTTACTTCACTAAGCATAATACTCTCCAGTTCCATCCATGTTGTTGCAAAGGGTACAAGTTCCTTCTTTCTTTCTGCTACATAGAATTCCATTGTGTAAATGTACCAAAGTTTTTTGATCCAATCATCCACTGATGGGCACTTAGGCTGTTTCCAGCACTTGGCTATTGTAAATAGGGCCGCAATGAACATAGGTGTGCATAGGTTCTTATGAATTGGTGTTTCAGGATTCTTTGGGTATAATCCAAGTAGTGGAATTCCTGGATCAAAAGGCAGTTCCATTTTTAGTTTTT
>PVIW01008800.1:0-57390 GCA_004026585.1 Noctilio leporinus | reverse complement strand
GGCGCTCTTCCGAGGATATTTAGGTTGCCTCCGGAGCCGCAGTGTCTTAGGTCTCCGGAAGGTGGGTGACGTGCGGATCTTCTTTTTTTTGTGGCTGTGGACGCCTTTTAGCACTGCTTTCTTTGCCTTCAAAGCCTTTGCCTTAGCTTCGGCTTTGGGAGGGGCAGGGGCTTCCTTCTTCGCTTTCGGCGCCATCTTCTCATTTAATCTTTAACTGCCTTTTGAGATATTTCTGCCATGTTACAGGTAAGGAAACTGAGGCAGCAGACAGTAAGACAATCAGCAAGGCCTGCAACCAGGATCTACACGTAGGCTGTGGACCCAGTTTACCAGCCCTTGGCCCCGCTGCCCGTCTCTGTTCCCGGGACACGAGGCTGCTCTAATACTTTGTTGCTAAAGCAGTGCTAAAGTTTTCAGGGGGTGGGGGCGGTGCAGGAAATGTTGTTTCTGGTTGCCATGGTTTGTATAATGCACATTCCTCACCTGCTGGGACCCCAGGACCCTGAGCAGCAGCTGCCAGGGGCCCCGGAGCAACATACACCAAGGGCAAAGCAAGGCCAGGGGAAGCGGGTGGGAATGAAGAAAGGCCCACGGCCACTGACCTTTCAAGCAGCAACATGCTGGAGAGGCCGGGGGCTCTGCATCTTTCCACAGGTGGAGGCTGACCCCCGCACAAGGCAACCGCTGTTGGCGGTCAAACCAGGGTTCTTACCATTGACAGACAGTTGCACAACCCGCTGTCTGCATCTCACCTTGGGACTATGCAGATTCCACCAAGGGAGGAAGACTCTCCAACTGTGTCTAAAAAGCTAACAGGCCAGGAGGCTTCCAAAAGCAGTTGCCTGCAGCAGTGGGGGTGTCAGTCGCACCTTGGGGAGGAGAGGCGGGTGAGCTTAAGAGAAACTATGGAAGCTCTTGATCAGAGTTTGATCAAGGTGGGTCCTCTTTGGGTTGTGTGGTTCTCCTGACAGCTGTGACTGCCCTGCAGTGTTGCCGACAGGCTGGATCAGCGGGGGGAGCTGAACACCGCTGTAGAAGGGTTAGATAAGGGTCATTTGTAGCTGGGATCTTCCCCATGGCTGGTGCTGGCCACCATGGGAAGCCTTCCACTTACCCTGCTGGCTAAAGACATGCAGGCACAGTGGCCTAGCCTCACAAGGAGCAGACAATTGTCACAGTTTTCCTGCCTGTCACACCCTTTTCCACCATCCCTGTGGTTGGGATGGTCCCACTGCCTCAAGGCTACCTTCTCTGCCCTCCTGAGCTGTCTGCTCCAAGGGGACTGGAGCATAGAGGTGTCTCCATTCTGGGCACTTTACTGTTTAACGTTTTGGTACCTCCTCACCTTTCCTCTGTACACATTGTAATGTAGTTGTGGTTTTATTGTCCCTATAATGTTTTTATCCAGCTCTCTTTCCAATAACATCCAACACTCACAGCTCTTCTGTTCTTAAAAACTTCATCTACCTATTTCTAAACGGTGACTCAATAATGGAGATAAATTCTTCATTATGAACCTACTTTTCTCTTTTGTCTTTCTGAGTCCTTGGCCTTCATCTCTTTGCCTGGGCCAAGAGGTCCTCCTGCTGGGCACCAGGGCCATGTCAGGAGTCATGAAAGCCCCGCGGTGCCTCTGGCATGCAGACAGAATCACGCTGCAGGAGAAAGGGCTCCTGTAGCCCAGGATGTAGGGACACCTGGAGCCCAAAGTTGTCGTGCTGTGTGGAGCAGGCACTCTTTCTGTCCTCAAGAGCCATATTTGGGGCATGTTTATGAGACAAGGAGGCAACCTGCAAGCCCTCCCTCTTTCTGCCCCAGAGGAAGGTGGGATGGAGAGGAGAGTGGAAGGGATGGAGGTGACAGGATTGAATGTTATAACTAGAGGGGGACAGAAGGCCCCAGGAAGGTTCCTGCCCTGCCTGGCCCATGTCTGGGCCCACTGGTAGCACAGCAAGGCCCATGTGTCATCTCCCATCTCTCTTCAGAGGAAAAGAAATTGTTAGCACGCAGTGTTGGGGGAGATAGACTTTCCTTGGAGCATTTTAAAAGCTGCAAATCTGAGAAGTCATCACATCAGATGATGAGTCATCAACTGTGAACAGGGCTGTCAAAACAGGCTGAAAATATTGCCACTGAGAGGAGATTATTCACACACACACACATACAGAGTAAACTTAATTTAAAAAAATAACTAAACTTTGTAAACTGCTGACATTCCTGAAACAGCATTTCCAGAGTCAGAGTCAAATTTGAACTCCTTTAGTCTTGCCTTTAGCATCAAGTATCCCTGGCAGAGTAGACTGGGAATGAAAGACCCTGCCCAGTCCTGCCAGCTGCCTTTCATTGGCCCAGAAGTCCGGGGTTGCAAGTCGTCTGATAACCTGACTGCAGGCGCCCTGAGGCTTGGCTTACGTCTCAAACATGAGGCTCTCAGGAGATGGATGGTAAATGGAACTGGCAGCCCGCCCTCGCCTTCCTAGAGGTGCAGGATGGCAGAATGGAAATAGTGAGTGGAAGGAAAGAAAACCACAAGCATAAGCCCTTGATGATTTCACCTTTGGACATCGGAAGTTGGAGGCTATCTGAAAGGTGGGAGCAGAAAGGTGGGGACAGAACAAACCACGGTGACTCCGTAGAGCACGTGTCCACAGGAAGTTTCCTTGGGTTGAGACACCTCTGCTGGGTCAAGTTCAAAGGTGTGCTTTTTAGCTCTTGAACTTCTCTTTTCCTTTCCTCCTTCCTTTTATGATAATGCCTCATGTTTTCGGTGGACGCATTGAAGTTGTTACACTTTATTTTTTTTAACATTAAAAAAATATTTTTATTCATTATTTTTATAGGGAAGGGCATGGAAGGAGGAAGAAAGGGAGAGAAACATCAATGTGTGGTTGTCTTTCACCTGCCTCCAGCTATGGACCTAGCTGGAGACCTGGCTTGCAACCTAGTTATGTAACCTGGCTAGGAATAGAACAAGAGACCTTTGGGTTCTCAGGTGGTGCCTTTCCATTGAGTCACAAGCCAGGGCAAAAATGTTGCACTTTAATGCTCTGTAATATTTGTTAATGTTGTGATATTTTATCACAAGATCCAACCGCATATGGGTAGGACTTGATAAAGGGATAATAGCATTCATGATGGACAGTAACTCATGTTGTGACAATAATGAGTGAGGTTAAACAGGGTGGTTACAATTCCATCCCATTCACCAGATGAGAAAACAGACCCAGGGATTCATTTGCTCAAGTTTGAGCAACTTGCAAGAAGTGGAACAAAAACCTACACTTTCTGATTTGAAGCACATGCTTCTCCTATTGGCAAATCTCCTTTTGCATAGGGTTTCAGCTCCACGTAACAGGACAATCGTATCATCTCCTTCCTTGATCTTATTTGCACTTGTCTGAGTGTAGAATATATAAATGTTTGGGTTGTTTTTTTGTGATTGTGATATTGGCATAGGGCTCAGCTCTGGGACCACAAACACCATGCAGATGCAACCTTTTCTCTTTCATTGCTCAGTGTTTGTCCCAGGGGCTATGACCAGGGGAGGTTAGGTGGCAAAATGATAGAAACTCTTACAGAGAGATGAGCAAGAAGACACGTTGAGGACATGGCATCTAACTCCACCTTGGGGAGTTAGGGGGAAAGGTGAGGTCAGAGCTTGGTCTTCAAGGAGGAGGGGTATCTTCCAGGTGAGAGGGAGGGGTCAGTGTTCTGGGTTGAGGACCCTGCAGATACATGGCATGGAGTAGGGATGTGCCCAGTGGGCCTGGAGTGTGGTGTGTGCAGAAGGCAAGGATGGTGCATGTGGAAGGCGAGGCTGGTTAGGAATCAGCTTGCGAAGGTCTTTGTGGATCCAGCCGAGGGGCTTGTATTTTATCATTCAGGCAATTGGGGACCGCGAGGGGATTGTAAGCAGGTAATTTAACACATAGAGGAAGATTCAACAACGTGGGCACATTGATGGTAACCTTTGAGGATTCAATATCACTTGTTTGAAAACAAATCTGTCTACATTGAGAGCAGTGGTTCTCAAATTTTAGTAGATAACAGAATTATCAAATTCAGATAGCTGGATCCCATCCCCAGAATTTCTGGCACAGTAGGGCTGAGATGAATGTTGGAGAACATTCATATATAACAAGTCCCTTGGTGATACTGATGCTCCTGGTCCAGGATCCCACCTGGAGAACTACTGCTTTGGGGAAGGAAGGCTTCTTTGCATGGAGAAGATCTAGAATAAACTAGAATGCTCTGGTTTATTAATAAAGCAAAAATGAAACAAGATTTTGAAATTTATTCAGTCATTCAAGATGTAATAAAGATGATAAAAATCTAAACCACGGGTTGCAATTATTATCAAATAATGTGCAAAGTGGAGGTAGCATGAGGCACTGTGCTCAGGGCTATGCAAAGGAAGCTGAGTGGTCCTGGTTCTCAGCTTCTGGCTCTTGGAGGTGCAGGAGGGTGCCCTGGGCAAGACTGGGATGGATCACTGACCACCCTTCAGCTTGCTTCTAGTGGGTCTTCTGCTTTTACTCCAGAAAAGACTTCGAGAACAGAGCTGTAGCTGAGATAGGAGTGGCCACAATTCTGAGATTTTCACTAAGCTTATTCTGTCACATCAGTGAAATTTTAGGGTGCAGGGAGGAAGTCTGCACCATCTTATGTGACAAAATTGCTACTAAGAACCATCTGACAATCAGGTGAAAATAGAGAGGAAAAAGCAGGCGCTGAATAATAACAGGAACACAATCCAAGTAGGGTCACTTACTGAGCATAAGGAGCTGTAGGGCTTTTTGGTTGCTCATAAAACAGCTGTCTGTCTAGAACTCTTTCCTAAAACCCCTGTGCGAGGCTGTAGTATCCGTTGTCTTGATGGCACACAGCCTCCAGCTGGGACAGCAGTGGGTTGGAGGTGAGTGTCTGCGGCAAATAACCATCTCCAACCTTCAGTCTGCACTTATTCTGGGGAGCCTGTTTCATGAAATATTGATAGAGAAGATTCCTCCAGAGCCACGCATGCAGAGAGAATGATGTTTCTTTGGTGTGTTACGCCATCTTCCTCCCTTCAAAGTTGGGAGGCAGGAAAAAAAAAAAAGGCCATTTAAAGAAACCATCCTTAGAAGGACCACTCACTTGGCACTGGCACTTTAACACGCATGACAGACTGTGGGCATGTCTTCTAAAGAGCACTAGCCCAGCAGTCCCCGAGGGTAGTAGCCCAAAGCCCGGCAGTGTGAGCAGTGAGAAGGCAGAAGAAAACTTGGAGGACTGCGGTTCACTTTAATATTCAATTCGTCTGCCTCCAGTTGCCCTGGTCTCTCCGCTCCATTCTCTATAGATCAACTATTTTCACACAGGTGGACTTGAACCTGTTATGGATAGAATTGTTTTCTGTCATATATAGGATAGGGCAAAAGGAGGTTTACAGTTGTTTGTATGGAAAGTCCTACAATAATGAATAAATAATCAAAGCAAGAATAAACTCAGCATTTTGTGTACTCACAGCAGTAAACCTGCTTTTGCCAGACCGTATACATACGTTTTGAAGCAGTTATACATTTTATTTTTAAAGAGTATAATTTTATTCTAAATCTTGAATTGTTATAAAGGGCATTGTATGCCTTAATCCTTTCCATTTTTCACCCACCTTCCCAACACCCTCACTTATCTGGCAGCCATCCGTTTGTGCTGTGCATCTATGAATTTGTTTGTTTTGCTTGTTCATTTATTTTTTAGATTTCACATAGAAGTGGAATCTGATAAGTCTTATTCCATTTAGCATAATATTCTCAGAGTCTATCCATGTTGTTGCCAATGGCAAGACTTTTGTTTTATTACCATGTAATATTTACTGATGGAATCTTAGGTGGCTATACAGGCCAGCAGGTGCAAAAAAATTGTCCCCCCACCAAATGTAACCATGACAACAGTAGCAACAACAAACACCGGACAAGGCCTGTCCCGAAAGTATCGAGCCAAAGTCGAAAAAATTAAAACTGTTTGCACCGATGCTACTTTCGGGACAGACCTCGTAAAACCCTTACTAGGCGGAACCAAGCGCTTGACATGCACCAATAGATTTAATTCTTATAAAATTCCCATAAAGTACATTGTAAAGTTAGCTCCATTTTAAGATGAGGAGACTGAGGCAGAGAGAAGATAACTTGTCTAGGGTTCCACACTGGCTGTGGTGCAGGTGGGTTGCAGGCTCTGTGCTTTGGGGTGCAGCCTCTGGCAGGAAGTAGGAGCCCGCATATCTGAATGCCCCTTGCTGATTCTGGTCCATCCTTCAAGATCCAGCGCAACCGTGCTCGTCTCTGCCGCTCTCTCTGCTTCTTCCCCTCAAAGAAGTGCTTGCTGCTCTGGCTGTTCTCCAGTAATACATCACGGGAATCCACTGACGATAAGGCTTAGTGACCATCATGAATGCACCTGTCACCCCGCTGGCCTGACCGCTCCTGGGGCCTGGTTCTTCTACCCCCGCCAGCGCTGAAGGGCTGTTGATCATCAGTAATTCCTGCTGCTGAGTGGCACCGGTGGAAAGGATGGCATTTTACGTATCATTTTTAGAAAGCAATTGCATCTCCTTTCAAATGTACTCTGTAAGCTAATTGCATTCTGAAGTCTACTGATTTCATTAAATTATGCAAAAATAAAGTCACGGCGGCTAACGTATACCCGAACATAGCTATATCAAGGGGTACGCAGTGAGGGCGGTAGACACAGTCCTCGCATAATGGACCTCAGAGTCCAGTGCGGGAGGCTTGACTGATCATGCCGGCAGGTACCGAGTTCTGTGACAGTTAGGGTCCAAGGACTAACTGCACCGGGGGAGGGGGACGGAAGGCTTCCCTGAGATAACAACATCTAAACTGAGGCCCACAGGCTGAATAAGAATTAGTCAGGTGAACAGTGCCAGAATTACATACTCCACGCTGACTTGCTTGTGAAGTGGCCCGTCCTCGCACACCCTGTAGGTCCTTCTAGCTTTTAAAGGCTCAGATAAAACGTTGCTTTCTCTGAGAACGTTCTCTGCGTAGTTTAGCTTTATTACTTACTTCCTCTGAATGCCTACATTCAATAATGCTTTAAAATAAATCTGAACCCCCAAAATGCATCCCATGTGGGGGATACTACATTATTTCACTCACTCTTCAAAACAGCTTTGTAAGTGAGGTATTAATATCTTTCCTTTTTCAGATGAGAAGACTGAGGTGGGGTGAGGTTGGGTGAATTTCCTAAAATCTAATAGCTGGTGAGACCGAAGAGGGGAATTTGATTTAAAATGTAGATCTGTTTGCTAATTTTCTCAACAATCCTATTAAATAGGTATTATCACCCCCATTTTACAGACAGTGAAACTGAGACCCAAAGCGTAATTGGCCCAAGGTCACAATGCTCCTGAGTGTGGTAGCATCAGGATTCCAATTCACATCTGTGACTCCAGAGACTGTGCTGTAAAGGGCTGGCACTAAGACAGAAAGTTGCTTCAAAACCCCTCAGATCAGAGCACACATAGCTCCTCTGTGGTTGTTCCAGTGGCACAGTTAGGAGGCACTCGTGTGGCTTCAGAAATCTCTAAGTTCATGTTGTGACAAGGATTGTTGGTATCATCATCACCTGGGAGTTTATGAGCAACACAGGATCTCAGGCCCTACCCTAGACCTGTTCAATCCAGATCGGCATTGTGATAAGAGTCCCAGATAAGGATCATTCACGTTGGGATGGCTCTCATCTAGGGTCTGTGCTAGAATCACCCTTGTAGTTACAGGCTGTGGAGTGCTGGCCTTCCTGGACCCAGCAGATCAGTGCTGAGACTCCTTAGACTTTCAAGGGAAGTCCTGAGGCTGTGGACTGAGCTGGACTTTATTCAGGGATTCCAGGAGGCCCTGGTAACCTGTGAGGTTTGAGTGGATGGTGGGATCTTTGATCTGGTGTCCCATGGATAAAGGGCAGGTCTAGGATCACTGGTACCTGAGAGCTGGATTTTGAGCTTGTGATAGTTTAAAGCTACAGCTTGAAGTAAAAAACACACCAAATAACATGATGAATGATAAAGTCCTTATGAATAAGAAAGAGATAAATGCCTTGTTCATATTAGAGAAAGACTTGGAGGAACCAATACCATTTCCCATTAAACCGTGCAAAATGTGTGGCAAGTTTATAATTAGGATCCTTGTTTAGGCAACTCCAACAAATGAAAGACATAATAACATGATTGTTTTCATGAACTCTGTCACCTTTATCTTTCTAGTTGACGATTCTGTCTCATCTGTTTATTCATTTATTCATGGACATTTATTGAATGCCTGCTCTATGCTTGGTACGACCCTTGCCTGAGAAAACTACGTTTTCATTGATCAATACAGTAAGGCCCCTAAAAGACTAAACAACTGCTACATGAGGTGATAAGTAGCTGACCTACTATTATTATTTTTTAATCTTGGCCCTGTGTTCTCCTTAATTGGAAAGGAGCACTATTCCAAAATAGTGCTGCTCATGGCCTTGTCTATATTTGTGCTTTTTGTTTGATAAAAGCAAGGACTGGTAGAACTGCAAGGAACAAATTTACATCGGGTGTGGCAAAGTCCCAGAAACAGGGATGCCTTCTTTTCAGCTTTGATTAGATTTTCAGGATGACTTCTTACAGAGGAGCTGTCCCACTCGATCAGGGTGGGGAATGCGCGTGTGTGTGAGAGAACAGAGAGGGGGCTGAGGAGAGACTGTATCTACAAGCCCATGTGAAAATCCAAGACTGAGCGGTTTCTTTGTATTTCTATTTCTTATGAGAAACAGACTCATATTCAGCAAAGCTGACGGCAGGTACTTAGCAGTCCTGTTTTCTCTCCAAAGCTTGGTCTGCTCGGCTGAAAACTGGTTGCAACATTAAACAGGTTAAGTGCGCTCTCTGTGCCAAGAGCCCTGACAGACGGGCTTTCTACTGTGCACCAGGGGTGAGGGCCTCTCCTCCTTTCAAATTAGGTCATGACTCATTCGAGTTCACTGTTTGGGGTGACTCTGAGTTTTCCAAATGGGCGTGATGCGTGGCTCTGGGAAGGCAGTTGGCTCCAAGAAAGTCTTTGGTGTTTGTCTGTGGGGTGTTTACTGAGAAAACAAGCAAACATGGAAATAATGAATTGGCTGGCAGTGGGAGTTGTGTTCCGTCTGCTTTGGATTTCGTGCACGTGTCCTGTTTTGTTTAGAAGCCTGTTTGCAGAAGCTACACTTTGTATTTCATGATGGTGACGGCCACTCCAAGCACCCCCGCCCCCATGTGGCAGCTGTGTCTGAGGTGGAAGACTCTGGTCTAATCACAGTCGGAAAAGCCCAGCCGCCCAGGGAGAAACCCACACAGGAAAACTGCTGTCCCCTCCTCCTCGGCTGTCTCTTCCGGTTCCTTCCTTTTGTTCCTGCAATGGTTGAAAGTAGGAGCCTTACTCTTCAAGCGGAGGAAGTGTAGGTCATATCCTGTGTGCACAAGCGGGCAGATGCTGGTTCTCATTTTCCCACTATCTCAGGTCCCACTGGAGCCTTTGTTATTCCTGTAACTCCCTCATTTACTCATCCTGCAAACTGGCTGGTTGGCCCAAGGGAAGGGGCGCAGGGGCCACCCCTTCTTCGGGACACTGGCCTTCAGAACACTCGCCGGTCCATTAAGGAGATAGGCACACAGACTCGAACAATCTAAGGTAAAAAAAAAAAAAAAAGCCTCTTTATAAAGACATACAGAAATATGAACAGAGGAGGGAGCAACGCAAAAGAACCAAGGAAGGCCCCGCCCATGGCGGCAGGGCCCCTGAGGTGCATGTGAGAAAATGAGGTTAGTTTGCCGAGCCACAGGAAATCCTTTTCTCCTTAGGTGACAGGGCCACCGTCATCATCATGGCACATGGGTATATCCCTGCACTGTGCTTTCTCCGTCCCCTCACCAAACGCATCTGTTCCTGAGATCCAGACCACGGACTAATTCCAGGGGTGCAGGGGAGGGTAGCAAGTGAGGGGCAGGGAGCACAGGTTTTGGTGTCGGAAGGCTGGGGACCCTAGCTCTGACCCTCAGAGCAGCCTGACTCTAGGAAACTGACCCCAAGCCCTCTCTTTCTCCCCACATGGGATAATAACACAGAGCTCACCAGAGTGCTTTGAGGCTTTCATGAGATAACCAATGAAGTGGGGGTAGCCCGAGGTCTGGCACCTAGAAAGTTGCAAGTAAATGCAATTATTATTTTTCAGGTGCAAATGCGACCTCCTTCTATCTCTCTCTCTCCCCTGTAGGCAGCAACATGGGAGCTGCTGTGGAACAGCCCACGATTGCCGTGTAGCCCCTGGATGGCTGGGATTGGTGGTGTCTAATTTCAGTACCTAGTCAGAGGCTTAAATTTTAGAATTTCAACAAATCAGATTACTGCACAGCAATTCAATTTATGCAACATCGACAAAAGCATAAACACATTCACTGAGTGATCAAAATACACATTTTCCGCTCATTATAGTCTTATATTACCATTAACAGACCACATACATGTAAGAGCAGTTTTCCCCAATTCTGCCTCACTTGGGGAGTTGGTAACTGATTCATGGTCGAGGATAAGAAGTCTGTGGGTTAGTCCAATTATCTGGCCTCTTGGCCTTCGGTCAGCTTTTTTTTTTTTTTTTTTTAATATGCCATATTACCTTCTGAATTCATTCACTGAATTGACCCCCAACTCAGGAGGGAATTTTTAGGCACAATAATAGATTACTATGGCAACAGAGATATTCTCTCCATATGGCACAATCCTCCTAAGAAGCTTCATTCATTCGTTCATTCACTCATTCATTCAACCCTATTTAAACACTGAATACGTAGAAAACCTGTTGCTGAGAAACAGCTCTGTGGCAGGGCTGTAAGTCTGGGTAACGCAGTTCCCAGCATCCTTGCCAGCAGAGGGTCTGCCCTTGGTGCAGCCAGAGAGGGGAGGCATTTGCACGTGATTTGGAAGGAAGAGGGAAATGGAAGTTACCTTCCCTGCAACAATGGCGGGCTCCTGGGGGTGGGGGTCCGTGAGTGGTTTATACCTGCCTCAAGCATTCTCTTGCCAATCACCACCTCCATGTGGCAGGTACATGTGATCACCTCGAGCTTTTGCAATTGCAATTTCCTAGTTTTCTGAAAGCAACACCCATGCTTTCTTATAGACTCGCCAGCCCTTCACTTCCTACAGCCAATCCTTCCTACTTAAAATATCTAAAGTGATGTTTCCCTGAACCAACAACCAACTTGTCACCTTGCTCGCCCCTACCTTTCACCACCACTGCGTCAGAAGCTTCCAGCTCTTTGTCCTGATGCTGCTTCAGTGAACTTAGTCCTAAATCTCTCATTGGTTCCCAGGTTCCAACCACTCCCCAAGTTGCACATCAAGCTCAGACCCCTCTTTGAGACATAAACCCGTATGTCCAACTTTGCCTCCTGTGTGTGTCCTTGACTTTCACAGGCTCCTGGAACTCAGCATTCAAGACACTGAACTCATGATCATTCCCCTCCTTTCACCTTTCACCTCCTTCCCCGCAGGTTTCTCTTTCCAGGAAAATGACCTCACCCTGTGCCCTGAAGTTTCAGCTAAAAATCTGAGAATTATTCTTGACGCATCCGTCTCTGAGCTCCAGGTGCAGCCAATAATCAATTCTTATTCCATCTTATGCTAGACTCTTGGCCTCCTCTCTCTGGCTGCATGGCCACTGTCCTCTTCTGACCCACTGGGCCTGAGCAGCAGAGCGGTGGTCCTCAGACAGTGTGCGTTGGATCCTGTCATTACTTTGCTTAGACCCTTTTGATGGCCACTCAATGCTTTTAGGGTAAAGTTGTTGATTCTCCACCTGTGGAGCTTCTGCCCCCTCTGTCCCTTCAGTCACCCCTCACCCTCCCTCTTCGGGCACATGTCCTTTTCTGCCTCCACCCCATCTTCTATTCTTCCTCCTCATCCTCAGTCTTGCTTAAACTCTGTTTCCGCACCTCACCAGCTTAGGGTCCTCACTATTCGATGAAATAACAATATGCTCTTCTCCTGCTAGGCCTCATCACAAGTGCAGGAACTTGTTAATATGATAAGTCTTTTCTCTCTCTCCCTCTTTTTTTTTTTTTTTCCAGCTAGAATGTAAACTGCATGAGAACAGAAAGTAGTTTTGGTCTTGACCATCATTATACATTATACCCTTGGTTCCTCATGCAGAAGGCATTCATTAAACACTTATTCACAGAATTAATAGGACTTGATGAATGTTCATTCTTCCCCCAGCTTCCCTTCTCCTTTTTTTTCTTTCTGCTTCCTTCCTTTTCCCTTCGAAGGCCTGTGATGTTCTGCTGTGTCTCCTCTTATCCCCGCCCCACCAATTCCCAATCGAAGCTCAGCCAGTGTTTACCCTCGCAGCTGTGCATCAGCTCAGGGTCTGACTGTCTTCTGTGTTTCTTCTGCCTTGGAGTTTTCTAAGATGACAACCATTTCTTAATCTCTTGGGATGCCCCACGGTGAGGTGGGAAGGGCTAGAGTGCCAGCATGGCTGCAGAAAGGTCTCCAGGAACTAAAATAACCCCTGACCCTGTCCTGCCTTCATTTTCAAGTAGCCACCGCAAAGCCAACAATGGGGCCATTCCACCTGACCTTCGTGTTCACTTCCGTTCTGGAGCAAAGAACACAGGCAGAGATGTAGCTTCCTTTAGTCGTACACTGTCTCTATTCCAAACTTACATCAAACTGCATTGTAAGGTTAATAAGATAGAACTGCTGGGATCCTTCAAAAAGAGGAGGAGGCAGACATACTGAACTTGAGGGCTAAAATAGTGAGCTGACTTGAACCCGCAGGGGCCAAGGGAAACAGGGAAACTAGACTGTGAGGAAAGAGCAAATGTGATTCATCAGAGGGATGCTTTAAGGAACAGCCCCTCCAGCTTTGGCTTTTTCACTGCATTGCAATCGTGCCATATGTTCAGTTCAACTGAATTTCACAAACATCTCTCAGCAGCTTCTACATGTCAGGCAGCTGCGGTTCACAGACAAACAGCATCGAGTCTGCCCACGCAAATGTAGTCTGGATGATATAAAATTCACCTGGCTTTGCCTCGTTGGCCTTCTCTTTGTAAGTAGTATCATATGTTTATCTGCGCCCCAAACACGTAGACCTGAACTTCCTTGTGGTCCGAATGATGAAGTTTGTTTCTCCACCTCTTGCTGATGCCCCAATTCCTCCACATGGAAACCAGACTCATCTTTTGAAAACCTCAACATGCCATGTCTTGGCTGGGCGTGAATCTCTTTGAGGCCTGCCCCTGCTTGGGTTTCTGTGTCCGTGGAGGAAGCAGTTTCAGATGAACCACAGTTAGGGTTGTCACCGGGCTTGTTGGAAGGGACCTGCTGTCCAAGAGGAAGCGCTTCCTGGGTGCCAGGGAAGACAGGAGGTCCTCAGGAAGGGGGTGTAGGTGCACCCTGAGAACTGACTTCTCTTACTCTAAACCTTTCCCAGGAAGTGGCCCTGAATTTTCCTGTCATGTGGGATCCAGGTTTGCGGTGTCTTGCTATGTAAGCTACATGCAGGCTCTGATTGACGCGTATGCAGCAATCACTGGTCTTCATGATCTCGTCTCAGCAGCTCTGTAAGATTTAGAGAGATAGATTCAAAGGCCCAGGGTGGCCTTTGGGTTGGTCCCTATAGCAGGACACTTGTCTCTCTGCAGCGGTGACTCACTGGCCATAACTGACGGCTGGAACTGGAACAGCAGTGGGCGGGAGAGATAGGCCTGTTCTCTGCCAGAGACTGAGCAGCTGGGCTCAGGTTATCTCCTGGGAACCTGCGTGCAAATCTGACAGCCCGGTGAGTTCTTATCATCGGTTTCCATTGGATGTTCCTTCTCTGCTGCTCTCTTTCCACTCGGGGATGGGGAAGCCAGTGGCTGTGTCTGTTCATTGCTGGCTGCCACCTTGTTCACCATGAGGAGAGCCATTTTCCATGGGGAATGACCCCCGCTCCCCTGCTTCTTTCAGCAGAGTCCAGGGGCACACTTCTGCAAAGACAACATTTTGGCTCAAGATGTTATTTATTTTGGGGGTCGTTTCTCAACCTTGAGGGCTCCAGGCCACAGGATGTAGAGCGCTTCCACCTAAGAAAGCAGAGACCAGGTACTTGGCTGAGTTGCTTTCATCCCTCACATATCACTTCCTTTTTGGGTTTTCCCTTAACTTTTCTTAGCTCCCTCTCCTGGTGACGGATACCTAAAGCAGAACCTCTGTTTTTACCATTGGATTACAGATATTTAAATATAAGTGTAGAAGTTTTTATATATAAACTATAGGGTGCATGGGTAGCACCCTAAGTAATTGTCTTAAATGTCAGTATTCTGGAAAACGATCCACATTTTGCCCGTCTTAAAAGGCAAAATTTTCAGCATCATGAACTATGGGGGGTTGAGATACTGGAAGTTTGGGTCTTCTTCTTGCATGGACCATGCTGGGAGTGGGACAAAGACAAGGCAGGAAAGAAAGCATCTAAAAGCACATACTATGGAGCTCTAGTCACGTTGGAAGTCCTAGCAGACAGCTGTCATTTTTGCCCATCATGTCCAGTCTGATTCTGCTTTGGAGGACCCGCCGCTATCAGTGATGCATGTCTGGCAGCCGTGCACCTGGCTCTGCCCTTCCCTGTCCAAATCTGGGCCATCCAGATGTGCGCGTGCTGGATCTGGCTCCTGGGAGGGATGCAATAGCCTATCATCCCAAGGGCAGGTACCTTCAGAGATCCTTCCTTAGGTCCTGCCACCAATCTTCCCAGAGCTGCCCTGTTCCTGTCCACCCGAAGTCCAAGTCTCCACTCCCCTTCAACTAGGCAAATTAATGCCTACCCTTCTGGTTGGTTTCCTTTTGTGTAAGTGAGCCTGGGAGGATTTCTGCTGGTCACAACCATAGGTACTTATTGGCACTGGGGTGTGCCTTTATGAGGGACTGGGTGCTACCAGGGTGTGGCCCTGGGAAACTAAGGGCTCAGAGTGAGACACTTTGAAAAGGTAACTGAGAGAAGAAGGGGGGAGGGTACCAGTGGTACCCTGGCCCTTTGGAATGTTGCCTAGAGGTATACCTGGGTGACAGTCTCATTTTTCCTTTAAAAACCTCCTTGTCAATCAAGGCATCACTTCTTGTGCACCTGGCCTAGTGGTCCCTCTATAAAAGCTCTTTTGATGAAACCAAAAAAAAAAAAAAAAGGGGGGGGGCAGTTTGCTAACTGCATTCATCCCACAGGTATTTTCCCAGCACTACTGATTTCCTGCCTCATGGCTAAGCACCAAGGATTTAGAGGCAAATAAAATGCAGCCCTTGTACATAAGAGCCGATCTGCATCTGCATAGTCTAGTCCAGTGTGGTAACCCGTAACTGCCTATGGTTACTTACATTTAATTAGTTAAATTTAAATAAATTAAAATTGTATTTCCTCAGCCACACTAGACACAGTTTTTTTTATTTTAAAATAAAAAACTGTGCTTTGATTACAGTTTACATTCAACCTGATTTTGCATTAGTTTCAGGTGCACAGCATAGTGCTCAGACCACCATATACTTTACAAAGTGATCCCTCTGGTATTTCTAGCACCCACCTGGCACCATACAAAGTTATGGCATATTATTGATTACATTTTCTATGTTTTAGGTGACATCTCTGTGAATATTTTGTAACTTCCTATTTGTACTTCTTTATCCCGTCACCTTTTCCACCCAGTCCCCACAACCCAGTCCCCTCCCCTCTGGCCTCCATCAATCTGTTCTCTGTGTCTGTGTGTCTGCTTCTGTTTTGTTTGTTTGTTTATTTTGCTCCTTGCATTCCACATATCAGTGAAATCGAATGGTATTTGTCTTTCCTGGACCCATGTCACTTAGCATACTGGTCACATATGGCCGGAGGCTGCCGTTGTGGATGGTGCAGACATTGAACATTTCCATCACTGCAGAAACCCCCATTGGTCAGCTCGGGTCCAGACAGGTGAGGGGCAGGTGCCAACGAGTGGTACGTGTGAGCCAGGGAACTGGGAGTTCACTCAGGATCCGACCAAGACTCACCGAGTCAGTGTGGGCTGACTGACTGGAGGATAAGTTGGAGGATAAGTTGGGAGTATCCAGGCTTGGGGGAGGGGAAGCATTCCAAACAGAGGAAACTACAAGTGTAAGGACCCTGAGGGGATCAAGGACAAGCTACAGGGCACTTAAATAACTGGATGAGCAGAAATGCCCCTAAAATGATGTGCGGCCTCATGGTAAGTTTCTCAGATCAGCCTGCTCTTATTTGCACATGTGGAGGGGTACTGAGGGGACTGGCCATAGGGCCCATTCATTTTGACATGGTAAAGTAAAGGCATTTGCAGGAGTCGAAGCCGGTGGTTGTGGGCAAAGGTGGGAGTTGGTAGGAGGTCTGATTCAGTGCTCTGAGCATTGGCCCCTGAAACCCCACTCCACCCACCTTTTACACCTCAGTTCTTTTTGCACCTCAACCCATTTTGGGTGCTCATCTTTCCGATCAGCACCCAAGTTAAGGAAGCCAAGAATTTTGTTTTACAAACAGTGGCTTTCTTTTTCCATTTGCATGTTCATTGGCCGACCCTAAGTGTGCTCATGTGTAGACAGGACTGGTTGAGTCCAGGCGGATCTGACGGCTCCACAGGTAGGTTTACATGGAAATGGAGGAAAATGAGGAGTTTCGGCATCTAGGTGGGGATGAAATTATTCTGCCCTTAGAACAGACAGCCTGAGAGGAGACCACTGAGACCCTGGAAGGTCAGGGCCTCTTTGTCAGGAAAGCAAAAACTGCCACTTGTTGGACACCTGCCCTGTGCGCAGGGGTCATCAGAATCCTCTCCAATCTCCCTACTGTGTCCCTTGGGAAAGCGGGACAGAGGGGCCTGAGTGCTTCCGCTGCTGCACCCTGGTCCTGCCCCAGCTCGGCAGGGTGTTTTAGGGGAAGCGGGTGGGGGGTTGCTGCTGGGTGGGACACCTCCATGTGTAAGCGATGGTGGAATAAAGGGACAGGCGCCAGCCTGGGTTTGCATGTAAGGGTCTTTCCAGTACGTGCCGGAGTTCCAAGCGGAGAAAATAGTTCTTTAAACTAGGGATTTCCAACATCTTAGGTACCTTATGTGGGAAAAAAGTTAAAAGTCTCTCTGCAGAGGGGAACAAGGGAAATAAAAGATTAAGTTATGTTTTATAAAGTCTATATCGGGATCATAGAATTTTAGAGCTGAAAGGGGCACTAGACAGAATCTAATGTAAATCTCTCTCTCTCTTGCTCCTTTTTTTTTTTTTTTTTTTTTTTACAACACAGGCCTTAACAGAGAGAAATAAATTGTCTAACATAGCTTGTTAATGGTAGAAGTAAGGTGAAACCTGGATCTATTAATTTCTAATGCAATACTCTCTCTATTAATCACATCTAAAAACCTTTTCTTTTCTTTTTTTTTTTTTTACCATTTCTTAAAATAATTTCTTTGGTTCATGCATGTCAATGTGTTACGTAAAGGGTAATAGCAGGACATCACTTCAGATTATTTTATTTCTAGATAAATCCCTAGGAGACTTGAGAGCTACTCTGTTCTCCACCCCCAGCCAGGTGGACTGATTCATCCAGGGTCAGAACAGCAAAAGGGGCATCAGGAAAGAAATGAGAGGAGCTTCATTTTCTCAGACACAAAACTGAGGAGACCCAAGACCAAGCTGAGGAAAAAGCCCCACTGGAGATCATCAGAACTCACTCGCTTTAGTTCAATGGTTCCAGTGGCCAAGTTGGTCTACATCAGACTGTTGTATTTCCTGATGTGCTCTTACTGTAGTAAATGCATGCTGGAAAGGTGTACATTGTAATCAATGAATAAACAATACTCACATCAGCCCAGCTGCATGTAAGTTTTGTGGAGTCCAGGAATTGTGTCTGTTAATGTTATTTTGTCTCTACTAACTAGATAGTGTTTGGCTGAGCAAATACTTGAATGAATGAATGGATAGATGAGTATTTCTAGAAAATGATTTGGGAAGATACAAAATCCTTATTGTACATCCCTTTTCCAGTAAGTACTATGACTGTAATGTTCTATACAGACTAGAACTTTATATTTCTTAACTCAGAATGATATGTATGGATTAATAATGTAGCAAGCAGAACCTGAACCCAAGAACAATGCTTCTGGGATGTTGACAGTTACCTACCTGTTCCCATTTATCAGGGAGAAAACAAAACTCTTCCTCCTATGCAGACATTTCTGGAAACATTATGGATATCACCCTGGGTTAGTGGATGTGACAGTTATTGCCCTCAGTGATAATTGGGGTACATGATTTCAGCCTTGTGTGCAGGTGCTAATGAATCAACAGTGAGAAGAAGATAGTTAGCTTGTGATGAATACTCACTTCGGGGGTGCTGCTGATATTTCACAGAAGACTGAGGATCCAGCCTCAGGTGTATCGAACACCTACACCTTTTAGTTAAAGAAACACTTCTTTGAAGGCAGGCTTTTCAGTGCTCTAACTCCAGTTCTTGGCAGAATTCCTTATGACATGATGGATGTCTACATTACTTAATTTCGATTTCGATTTTACCTGGGCACAGAAAGTGGCTATGTGTGGTTAGGTTATTTAAGCCCCCCACGCCCCGCTTCTACAGATACAATGAGCTCTCAGTAAGTCTTTGGGGTTACTTTTACTTTGAAGCTTTATATTATTACGGTTTCTCCACTGCCCATACAGGTCATAATATTAGGTGTAACCATATATTCTACATTCCTGAGTCAATCATGGCAAGGTTAAAGTCAGTTACTTCTAAAAGCAAGTTTCTGGCAGGTGGGGGTGGGCATGAGGCTGGTTGTACCTCCCCTGGGGTGATCCATGCCCCAAGAAGTCTGTTGTCTTGGCTCAGCCCTGACTGTGGATTTGGAAGTCCAAGGCAAGGCATTTCCTGGCATTTTTTACCAAGAATGCCTGTTACTTTCTGGGCATAAGAAAAAAAAAATTATTCCACAAAGGGGAGAAAGGAATGATGTCAACAATCCTATAAAAGGGAAATCACTCCCTGATGTGAGTCCTGAAGTGCAACTGTGGACACCGCTATAGATACCAAACTCCCTTGAGCATGAAACCACCAGCCTCCTAAGAGGCTCCTGAGAGTGAACCACCTGTCCACCTCCCCCTCCACCCCCTAAATGCACAGAGTGTCAAAGACATATTTTAATAGACTACGGTAGAGAAAGAGCTTAAACGGGGTGGAAAAATCAATTCGGTCTCTAATACTGCAAGGATGGAGAAAGCATTACGCAGCAACTCTGTACTTGCAGAAATTTTCCGTCTTTCAAAGGTTGGTCCAAACATAGGCACACTCATTCCTTTCTGGCTGACACCGAAAGAAGCTGCTGGAATCTTGTTTGAGGTAATTCAGCAAGAAAAATAAGCTAATTTTACCATCTGTTTGGTGATGGGACCTGAGGGATCAGTAGCTGTTGTGTTCTTGAGGCATTCAAAGAAAGCACTAAAGTAGCATTTAAAATGTATTCTGTTGATGAAAAGAGAAGCCAGTCTGTCAGCCCCTCCGTCCGCACACTCCCAGTGCATCCCTGAGCTCAGAGCCTCACAGAGCCAGTTCCGTGAGGTTAGTTTCACCTGTTTATTTTATAGTGCCCTTGGCCTGATTCATTCGGATCCAGAGTTGCGCTGATGAACTTGGCCACACGAGAAAGCTTCTTGAATTGTTTGTGCATCAGTCAGTCTTCCTTTCTTTTCTCGATAGAAAATTCAAGCCTTTTATTTAAAGCTTGCTTCTTATATCTGTCAAAGGTCACCTGCAGTCCTCAATCTTTTTTTTTTTTTTGTCTTAGTATCAGTTCCCTCATTCTGCAAACAGCTGCAGATTCAGACTTAGCACAGACCTTAATTTTGACGCTTACAGGAAGTAGTATATATTAGGAGCCCAGATGCCCTTTGCCTTGGTGTCAGGTGGTTCTTGAGCATTGGTGGATCTGTATTATCTTTAATATATCACTTCCTGGATTCAAACTCCTTGCCTGTTCCTAATGTGGCTACCTGCACCCCCTGACCTTCTTCTTAGTCCCCTGGAATCCCAAGCAGTTTGGGTCATTGCTTGATTTGTGTGCAGTTAGGGACGGAATACATTTACCATCCTTTGTTGTATTTATTTGTACATATTTTACGTTTTATATCCAGGTGGACAACTTAACCTATCATAATATTTTTATTTTATTAAAAAATTAACCATAACATTTCAATTGATCTTATTGATTTTCATATTAGGAACATTTAGGCACTTTCTTTCTAGTCTTTTCCTATATATAGTTATAAACATTTTGCAGTGTGAATATGAACTCACTAGGGTGAACATTTTGGGTGTTAGTAATTATTTCCTAGAACATGTTTTTTAATGGCATAATATGACTGTTACCTAACCAATTTCCAGTGTTGATACATAGTTTTACCTACATTTCAAGTTATTTGCTACGCTAAACTCAGGTTTGAAATTACTGGGTCAAAATGTACAAACATTTGAAGGACTCTTTATATTTCCAAAGGACTTTATGATAAGTTTTACACAGTTCCATTAACAGTGTATGTAACTTCTTTTCTTTTTTAAATCACAATTTTATCAGGATTAGTATTATTTTGATAATTTGATTAAGCGATATATTATTCGTGTTTTAATTTTTGCTTCTTTAATTACATTATAAGGCTTCTTATTTTTATTTATTTGATAGCCATTAAAAATTGTCTTTCACGATTTGACCACTTACCGTCTTTGTATAATTTTTTGTAATGGCTTTATGTTTTTATTTTCTATTTGGATGATGTGTGTATTGGGATGATGCCCTCACCAACTGAGCTACCTGGCCAGAGCTGCCCATGGTGCTCTTGATGCATAAAGTTTGGAGGTTCTGCCAGCCCTTTTTGAGCAATGACATTAGGAGATTGACAGCACAATGGATATGGTTCACAGGCTTATCACTGGTGATCTTCATGTGGCCGACAGCCACTGCCAGGAACAGCAGCTTCTTTATGTGGAACTTGATTGTGGATTTCACTCCATCGACTGGTCACCATAGTCCTACTGTGGGTCAGCAAGAAAGGGACATTGCCAACCTTTGTTAGGACTGGGCCCAGGATTCCTGGGATCTGCTTGATCAGAGACACGGAAGCCAAAAAGGCATCATTACCTCTTGGCTAGCTCCTTATTCTTGAGTTTGAGTAGACTGAAGCTTGATGGTGCCTGAGGAGTGTTTGTCCTTCTAAGGGTCATAGTTCTTCACACTGATTTGCAGCATCGCTGTCTCTAGAAACTGCTGGAGCTTGTGCTGGTTCCTGGGTAGGACATCCTGCTACCACCAGGTGCAGGGTATGGCGGGAGACCTTGCTTCTCTTGGTTCCTCCCCTGAAAAAAATGGGAAAGAGGTCTTGTTGTCTTAAGCCATGCAGTCACAGACTTCATCTGTGAGTTGGTTGGACCCTACATTGTAGGCATCTGGTTTCCTAAGATTCCTAATATATTCCTGCCAAGCACATGCTGATGGTCTTCTTGTTTATAACACTGAAATCTTTGCTGGGCCATGTTCTCCAGACAGTGAGAAACATATTTCAGATGCTTTTTTTTTTTTTTTTTCTGGCTATCATTTGGAATAATTCTCCATTTGCACTTAAAGAAATTGTCCAGGAAATTGACAGATGGAGCAAAAACCAAATAACAGACTATGGTGCTTCTATCTAATTGAAGCCATCACCAAACTGGGTTATAAATTGATGTACAGAGCAGTGGTTATTTTATATGTATTCATTTTCCTATTTCCTTTTGTCAATCAATAAAGTTCTTTAGATCATTTTAATCTAATGGTCAATATTTTATGCTGGGAAGTAAATGCACTATTATTTCTGAAACCCACTTATTTTTCATTTGCTTTTTACTTTAATTTTTTGGCTCTTGATTGAAATATATAGGGAAAAGCATGCCAGCCTTATTATTATTTTTTTTAACAAATTGATTTTAGAGAAAGGAGCTGGGGGAGGAGCAAGAAAGGAGGAAACATTGATTCTCTTGTTGCACTTATTGATGCATTCATTGGTTAATTCTGGTATGTGCCCTGACTGGAGATTGAACCTACAACCCTAGCTTATTGGGAATAATGCTCTAACCAACTGAGCTAAGCACCCAGGGCCAGCATTATTGTTGAGTATTTCCCTGCTCCTATCTTAGCCAGTTGTGGAGGATGAACAGAGTTTCTCCCTTTTTCTCCTAGTTCTTCTGGCTGGTAAAATTATTAAAATGACAAAAGGCAGATGAACAGGGGAGAAAAAAATCAAGTTTTAATACATGTATATGGGGAATTCCTACAGGCATAGAAATATCAAAGACAGTAAGGCAAAATGAAAGATGTATGTACTTCTGGACCAAGGAGGGAGAAGCAAGCAGGGGACTAGGACCTGAAAGGAACAGAAGGCAGGTGTGCAAGGGGGTTTAAAAAGGTAATGCTTAGGAAACAGATGTTTGCTGGGCCGTCTGGAACCCATGGGGCCCAAGGAGGTCTTGGATCAAACAGGCTCGCTAGGCTCCTCCCTGCCTACCACACCTAGTTTAGATTAAACTCTAGTTCTGTCAATGCTACCTCCCTTCCCAGATTAGGTCCTCTCTCTTTCAAGTTCTTTCAGGCAGTGAAAAAAAGGCCAAAGATTCTTCCTGAGCCTTCTGGACCTCGATGGTTTGCAGCTTGAAATGTGCTGCCTGCCAACGTGGCACATTTTGGGGAGACCTCCTGAACCCCCTGCCCCCCACCATGAAATATGATGCTGACAGCCTTAGGCGGCCTGTTTTACTTACCCAACTCAAACCCAGACTGCAAAGCCTCCGTGTCACCCATGCTGTGGAACAGAAGCTCCCAGGACACAGAGCCTGGTGGCTACGAAGGTGGCCCTCAAGGCGCCTCTGCATCACTGGGGCTACAGGGAGCTGTACGGTGAATTTTACATGCTTACCTTGTCTTATTTTATTTCTAACCATTTAGTTCCTAAAAAGTAAAAGCAACTAACAGTAAGACCAAAAAAAAAAAAAGAAAGAAAGAAAGAAAAAGAAAAAGAAAAACTCATGAGGGCGAGGAAGTGGAGTGGGATAAGAAAGGAAGGAAGTGTTTGAAACGCAGAAGAAAAAGCCCATCTTGGTTACTTCGAGGTTTTAAGAGCCCCAAGAGTTTTATGAGCAATTTCAGGAACGGAACGTAGCCCATTTCCATTCATAACCAGAATTCAGAGGGAAAATGTAGTGCATGGAATTTCCCCAAATACTTGTTTTTCAAACCATGGGTATAGGTACTTCAAAGCAGAGGTAGTTTATGCAGATTGGGAAGTGGGTACGCTTTCTAATTTAAACCTAATCTATGCTTTCTTTTTCAAATACCGGAGGTTGTTCTTAATATATCCCCCTATCTCCTTAAAGCTCTCGAGCCTCAACTACCTTAACATTAATATAAACCTTCATTGACTAATACCACGGCACTAGCCACGTATAGTGATTTAAATGAGTTTAAATGAAACATTTCATTTCCTTCGTCATGGGTCATGATAGCCACATTTCAAGTGCTTAAGAACCCCATGTAGCTAGTGACCCTAGTGGACAATGAAGGTACAGAGTTTCCCTATGATCATAGAAAGTTCCGTTGGGTGACATTGGTCACATAATAGGTGCTCAATAATGTTCATTCATTGCTCTTCCTCTTCTACCTTATTCCTCAGGAGCATGTTTCTCAGAGACCACTGGGTAATTTCTCTAGATTTAACTTCAGATAACCAGCTGGGCTTATGCCTACCCTCCAAGGTTCATTTTCAACAAAGCCCCCTGGATTTAATGCCTCTCCCTTTGGGACCTCCGGAAAAGTTAGGGGTTTCAGGGCTGGACAAGGAGAAGCTCGCTAACCCTGGAGCAAGATGAAAACGGAGCCTGGGGTGAAGGTAAGGCTTCGGGGCTGCCCATCAGGGTACAGTCATCTCTCTAATCTCATACACAATTTAGCAAAGTTTCAGATTCACTCACTCAACAACTGCAAAGCAAATCTATTTTCCTCCTTTCATCTGTAACCAATCTGGTTTTCCTGGTAATCTGAACTCATTGTGTAGCTGGGTAAAAAGTAATAACTTTTACTTTTTGAGGGTTTTACGTGTAGTCTCCAGCGATCATTGAAGCAGTCCATTTGGTAATTTTCCGTCTCCCTTTGGAATAATTGCTTACTCAGTCGTATTTCCACTTGCACAGCTTCTTTGAAGATGAATTAAGTGCAGATTGATGGCGCCTGGGCTATATGTGCAGGTCGGGGTGGTTTGTGTAAACTTAGGGTGGTACCCTCTCCCAAGCCTTTGATTTCCTAGGCGGGGCTGCTGATGTCCTAGGGGTGAAATGAGAGGCCAGGAGGAGATAGAACCAGGACCAAAAATCCAGATTCCCAACATTTGTTCAGTTCCTGTCTATTTCCTTTGAAGATCTAACTTCATTTGCTGCTTTATCCATCCTTTTACTCCAGCGCTCTCTGTGTGGAATCCTGACCACACGTGTGTCCATGTTGTTTAATTAATTGTTGGTAAATTGAGAATGACTTTGCTAAATATTTCTAAAGCCTTGCGGTGGGACATTCTTCTGACTCAATGCATGACTGCCAAAGGACATGCATTCCTGTGCTAAAGTATGAATATTAAATGATGAACTCTTTTTTTTTTTAATTTAAATTATGGCTCACATTTTTCTTTTTCTTTTTAAAGATTTTATTCATCATTTCCAGAGAGAGAGGAAGGGAGACAGGCAGAGAGGGAGAGAAATATCAATGTATGGTTGCCTTTCACCTGCCTCCAGCCACAGACCTGGCTGGAGACTTGGCTTGCAACCTGGTTATGTGCCCTGGCTGGGGCTGGGGAATTGAACCAGCAACCTTTGGGTTTGCAGGCCGGCACCTTATCCACTATACTACCAGCCAGGGCTTTTTTTTTTTTTTTTTTTTTTTTTTAATTAAGATTTTATTTATTATTCTTAGAGAGAGAAGGGAAGGGAGAGAGGCAGAGAGGAGGCAGAGAGGGAGAGAGACATCAGTGTATGGTTGCCTTTCACCTGCCTCCTGCTAAGGATCTGACTGGAGACCTGGCTTGCAACCTGGTTATGTGTCCTGGCTGGGGAATCAAACCAGCGACCTTTGGGTTCGCAGGCCAGCGCCTTATCCACTGAGCCACCAGCCAGGACTTAAACGCTGAACCCTTTCCCCTGGAGAGTCACGTGATGTCTGACCCCTTCTGAAGCGGAGGTATAAACCCAGCCATCCCGCTCCATCATCAGGTCGATAGGCCAGGTCCTTCCTGCACGTCGCCTGACCTGGCTGTGTGACTCAGAGGTGGCTGATCTCTGCTCCTGCAAGGGGCTTCCCCAGCTTGGGGCTGAGCAGGCAGGAGGCAGCTTCAAAGCGTCTCTTGCCCTGTGGAAACGCAGTCTGGAGCGGAGCAGCTGCCAAGTCTGCCGCCTGAATGTTCATTTCTCTTGGCTTGGGTCCAAGCAACAGAAAAGAAAAAAAAACCCAACCCAGGTTAGGAGTGAGTAATGCGTGACTCTGGCCTTTGGAGTTTGTCAGCAGGCAGAGAAAGATTCTGGTCTGAAGGTTTCCGGGGGAGCCCCTAGGGGTTCTCAGTGGTGGGCCTTCTTATTTTATTTATTTATTCCAGGCCACTTCGTGACCCTAAGCATGGCTGCCTGATGGAGTCCATTCTGGAACAGATCTCGGGGGATAGTTTTAACCAGGCCCTTAAAGAATGGTTAAGATTACTTAATTACTATTCAGCTGCTATGCGGCAGGCTGGCTGTCTGTCCTTCGGGTCAAAATGAACCAGAATGTGATGAACAGGAATTTGAGATGGCTGAGGGGGGCAGGTGGCTGTTATTAACTCCTCTCCTGATAGTAGCAGCAGCAGCACTAAAGAAAGATGAGGCGGCACCCAGGGAAGGATGCTTGGAAAGAGGCTCCATTCAGGAATGCCCAAACCCCCAGAGGTTATGACTTTCAGTTGTCACAGCCCAGGCAAGTGCCCTGCAGGCTCGCTTGGCTGCCCACCTGGAAGCAACCTGCTCTGCTGTTCACGGCAAATCTGTCCATTTTCTCTCTCGATGTGCAAATGTAAATTTAGCCTCCTAAACTATGTGTGGTTTTAGAGGTATCCCTGCATGGGTGAGGCAGGGTAAGGAAAATACAGAATTGGGTTTTAAGCGTGTTACAGTTCTGTACTCACCTTTGTGCTAAAACTGGGAGGTCTGGAGGCTTGTTGTATCAGGAGGGTGGGGAGGAAGAAGCTTCCAGATGATGGCTCTGGAGAGAGAGAGTTACTTGGGGAGAACCTGGATGGGCTTGGAGGGGACATTGAAGTCGAGAATGAGTGGACATGTGTATAGGGAGGAGCAGGAGTGACCTTTCTGAAGACCCAGGGAAGAGGGGGTTTTTCACAGATTTTTGTACCTAGGGTGAAACACAGGAAGCCCAAAGCTCAAGATAGACTCAGGGCCCAGATAAAAATTGTTTCTCCAGTGGCTGGGTGGTGACATGTAGTCACTCTGGCATCAGCATGGAAAGTCTTCCCTTCCCTTCCATATTCCCCAAAGCATCCGTGTGTACCTCGATTAGTCATAGGCCTTCTACTCAATGACAGTCACAGGGTACAGTTTCTGGAGCTCCAACTTTAGCGTCCCATGGGCTGGGTTCACATTCTAGCTGTGGCTCTTAGGGTGACTTCTAAAGACCATTGCCTAGTAAAGGAAGCCAGAATTCCTGGCTAATTCCAGGTGTAGAACATGGACAGATGCTCGTAGAATATGTCATTGTGCCAGAAAGCAAGGGAGGGCTCAACAAATCATGAGCACGTGACTGAAGGATAAGGAACTGCTTCAGTTCCCTTTGGGAAGCTCAATTGGAAAACATTTGAGCATTAAAAAAAATAATGACAGAACTGAATGATTAAATATTGGTTTTTAAAAAGAATTGACAAGTCCATAGCAACACTCTGAAGAGGATGTGGGAAACGGAAAGATAACGCTGTGTTTTTATAAAACAATGACAGCTGATGGATGTAGAAGAAATGATAGAATTAGAATAAATTCTATTTGCAGCCAAGAATATAATAAATCATCCAGACATATGTCATCAGTGGGCACTAAAGTTATTGGGTAGGAAACTTCCAGAGAAGAGGATACAGTACTTGAAAGCATCACCTTGCAGATTACTTAAATATTACAAAGGAAACAAGGTACTTTTACAACGGGCACTACTTTAACCAAGGGATCAAAATTAGCATAACCACTATCAGGCCAAACTGATAGTGGTTACCTGAGTTTAATATAAAAGGAAATACACAACATCATCTATGTAAAATCCATGCCGAAATAAGAAAATAATTAGCATATGTAGAAAGATATCTTAGAAGACACATGATGGTATACTTAGGGATGAAGGGTTAGCAGGTTGCGAAGGCTCTTCCAGGTGAAGACTCTGATCGTTGTAGTATTCTTTCAACTTTTGTGTAGGTTTGCAGTTTTTCAAAATAAAGAGTTGGGAGAAAAATCATTTCCCAGTTTTGGGCAAGTTTGTGAGCCTCACTAAGTTAAAAATCTCCTTTCTCATAAAGGCGATATGGATTGCTTTACTAAATAATGTCTCATTTGCAAAGAATGTTTAAGTGTTCAATTAATATTGGTTGTACATGTCGCCTCCTCTTCTGGATTATTAGAGGAGTGAGTTGATAAGGACAGGGACAAGTTTTTTTCAATCTCTATCCCCCATCTCTAGTGCTGGCACATGGTGGGGCCCAACAAATGTTTCTTGATTTAAGAACTAAAACTATAAATACAATCATATTAATAGTTTGGTTTTATTTATTTTTTATTTGGCATTTTAGGAAAGGAACCCAAGAGGTTACTATTATTTCACCAATACCCCCCCAGGGTTAAGTGTTTTTGTCAACTTTTAGATAATAATGTTGCACGGGGGAAGGGTGGTTTTTTAAACACCTGCAGAATGGTTATGTATGATGTGATAATGATATCTATGGTTATTATATAACATACTTTCATCATATAGATGTATACACATATTCATAAATTTATATGTAAGATCTAATGCCTTCCTTTTCATAAAGCAAAATAAGAGAGAGAAAGAAGGAAAGAGATAGATAGATAGATAGATAGATAGATAGATAGATAGATAGAGATTGATTGATATTCAGGCCCATCAAAATTAGCAAGTAAATGAAATGCCCCAGATAGCAGCCAAATTGGAAAAGAATGCCCGGTGTCTACAATGAGGTCATGCTGTCTTGTCACAGTTCCTGGAATGTGATGGCTTTTTCTGCTTCTTTTTCCAGGCCTACTTCACAGCATGGAATAGCAATGCTGCCCTACTTTTCTGTAACCTGCAGAACTTTGAGCGGAGTCCATCGTTAAAACTTTTTTTATGAACCGGAAACTCAATTCTTGCTGAAAATGCAGTGACAGGAGTAATGAGATAGTGATTCCAACTTTCTCAAGGAATCACCCTTATGAAGAATAAATACCTGTAATTACTATCCCTGAAAGGAAGGAAAATCATATTTCTCGAGCCCTCTAAGACCATTCTAATTTTAACTTCTGCTTCCCTGCTGTTGGTAACCATGCATGACCTTTCTCCATAATGCTGGTCACCTATGAGGAATAGAAGACAGGAACGAAGACTTCTTATCATTAATACAAAAAGCCTCCAGAACCCCCTTAAGCCTTTTGCCCCTGACTCTCCTGAGAGAAAAATGTTCTTGGCATCTCTTAAAAGAATCTTGGGTGCCAATCTGGCCAGACATCCCATGTTCTTGTCTGTGAGCCATAATCTTTGTTTTCCAAAACACTAGTATTTTCTAAGCAACACTAATAAAAATCATAAAAGAGTGAGCAAGAAATAGGACAATCATTTTCTATAAAAGCATGCATCTACCTGACTGTTCTAATGAAAGGTAATGTCCCCTGCAAACCCAGAAGGTCCTAAGCATGTGAACTGACCTCCATGGTATGTCTTTGGAATCTGGACAAGCTAAGAGTGCCCAGATCTGAAGGACTATCATTCCTAGTTATATGGAATATTTATGCATATAAATAAATAAATAGGTCTGTCCCAAAAGTAACTGTTAATTATATTAATACCAGCTTGATACTTTTGGGACAAACTATATATTTGTATGTGTGTGTGTGTGTGTGTGTATTCCTCTAAATTTTGCAATACAATATGACCACACACATTTTTAAGCTCCCCTGTAGCCACTGTACACCCAGGATAACTAATGTCATAGACCAGCTGACCTGCTGACTTCATGACCATTAGCAGTTCCCCATTGCGTGCAGAGCAGCAAGCATTTTTGTGGCTCTCACTCATAAAGCACTGTTTTAAACCTTGCCACACGCTAACTCACTTAACAACAGGACAGAGAGGAAACGTGCCGAAGGTCACAGGGAGCCAGGATTCACACGCATGCAGGAAGTCTGACTCTAGATCCCATGCTCTTAAATGCTACTCAGTGTTGGGGTGGCATTCTGTGGATTTGCTTGCTATCACTGACCTTGACTTCTACTAAAATCCCCTACCTAGTACCTGAGGCTGCAGTCATGCAAATTCGTTTACTGTGGCCCAAACAGGTCTTGGCACAGAGATGGGGACATATGCTGCAACTTGGAGAGGTAGGACTTCTTGCTTCTCTTAGTCACAGCACCCATGTTGCTCTGTCACAGCCCTGCTTGTGAGTGAAGGTAAAATCCTCTTTCCTGAGAAGTCTTCCTCAATTCTTCAAGCACCGTTAAGTCAGAACCATTGTTGAAACCGCTGTCATGGCGCCTACTGGAATCGTTTATATTTCTCTTTCCTGAGTAAATGTGGTGAACAGTGAGATCCTAGGGGACAGAGTCCTTTCTTTTCTTCCTGTGGAGCCCACTCAGCACGAGCAGCATAGTAGGCTTTTGCTGTAACACACTTCCTTCCCAGACTCTCCATGGGCATGGGGCCAACTGTCTCTGATTGTGTTTATTTATTCTTCGGGAGTTTTACGTACTTTGCGCCGTGAGGTTGGCAATGCAGAGAAAATAGTGTAGAGGAAATAGCCAATATAATCTCGTGCTCAGTGTGGGGGCCAAGGAGCGCTTCACAGGACATTGTAACTGCAGAAAACAATGAAAGAAATTTAAATAGCTCTTGGGAAATCCTGCAGCAATTCCTGGCCATCCCAGTCCTTGGTGCTTTCCTCGGGTTACCTCTTGCAATTGTATCTGTGTCATGTTCCCCTGTAAGTGCCTTGCAAAGGATTGAGTCATTCCTTGTGTTCACTAACATATGCCTAACATACCAGGTGTTCAACACATATGTGTGTAATGGTGATGGCAGTGACAATGTCAGGACGGGATCATCAAACATTTGAACACTGTGTTAATGAAAATACTTACATGTATTGGAGGAGTGAATGCATGTATGCATACCCCTAGATGGGGACTTGGAGGTCATCTTATTTTAACTCATAATGTCATTGATGCAGAATCTGATCTCCTAAGAACTAAGCCCTTGTTGGTGATTCTTTGGAGTTGGGATTCGAACCTGGGCATTTTACTTCATTGCCCACCGTACCTGGTCTCATCTATGTGGTAATATTTGGTCCTTTGGAAGGAAATGAGGATTTAAAAAATGTATTTAATAACATAAACTAACCTACACAGACCCCTGTTTCGTGTCCCCAAATTATCTTTATTTTTGCTTGCTGCCAAAACACTTGAGAAAATCATTGGTGCATTTCCCTGCCCAAGCACTGCATTCTGAACCGAACCGAATCTTTTCTTCAATAATTTTGAATTGAACAATGTCTTCTTGGGTGCATATCAGAAAGCCTTGCTCAGCAGAGTAACAGAATAGATTAAGGAAGTTGGGCAGGATATTATCTTATCTCACAGTATATTTTAAGGATAAAGATAATCAGGGGCTCTGGTTGTTCTGTCACTGTTTCATTATTGGATTCTTTTTCTGATTGGTTGTTTTTTGCTTCTTTTAAAAATTTTTTATTTTTTAAAATTATGATTTTTAAAGATTTTATTTATTATTTCCAGAGAGAGGGGAAGAGAGAGAGGCAGAGAAGGAGAGACATCAATGCATGGTTGCCTTGCATCTGCCTCCAGCTACAGACCTGGCTGGAGACCTGGCTTGCAACCTGGTTATGTGCCCTGGCTGGGAATCGAACCAGCGACCTTTGAGTCCGCAGGCAGGCACCTATCCACTGCTCCACCAGCCAGGGTATTTTTTGCTTCTTTATGTTCCAAATCATTGATTTGATTCTTGGCTTCATCCACTTCACTGTCGTTTCCCTGTGAATTGTTCTTCATTTCAATTAGTGTGTCCTTCATTTCTGACTGGATTTTTTTTACGCTGTTGAGGTCCTTGCCAACTTCCTTGAACATCCTTGTAACAGTGTTTTGAACTCTGCATCAGATGGATTGCTTATCCCTATTTAGTTTAGCTCTTTTTCTGGAATTTTGATCTGTTCTTGGGCCGTGTTTCTTTGTCTCCTTGTTTTGGCAGCTTCCTTGTGTTTGTTTGTATGTATTAGGTAGAGCTGCTTTGACTCTGTGTCTTGTTAGCGTGGCCTAATGTAGTAGGTGTCCTATAGGGTCCAGTGACACGCCTCCCTATCATCTAAGCTGGGTACTCGAGGTCCTTCTGTGTGTAAGCTGAGTACACCCTCCTCTTGTAGTTGAGCCTTGGTTGCTGTTGGCAGGTCAATGGGAGGGACTTAGCCAGGCCAGGCAGCTGCAAGGACCAGCTGTGACCACTGACCAGCAACCTCCACCCTCTGTGGAAGATCAGCTGTGCAGGGCAGGGTGGTGGTGGGGTCCAATGTAGTCTGTAGCTGTCCAGTGGGTCTGCTGGCCCTGGGGTTTCCTGGGTGGTGCAGGCCAAGGTCAGCCCCCACCTATGTTCTGCCTGGGCCACCCTGCCTGAGCTGTCAAGCAATCTGAGATGCTGCTACTTGTGCTGGACTTGGAGATGCTCAGGTGAAGCCAAGCTGTAAATCTTGGCTGCCTGCTGCTAGTGCCAGGTCTGGGACTCACTGAGGCAGCTGTTGCATGTTTGAAAGGATTTAGGAAATTGTGAAGCAGGAGCCAAGATCAGCCTTTCATATGGAAAAGCAGTTTGGGTGGGCCCATAAGTTGGGTGGGGCAGACTCTCTGGGGATCTCCAAGGAAGGTCAAACAGTGTTAGCTAGGTTGATGTAGCCTCATAGATGGCACCAACTTGCTGACTCTGTGTGGGAAGGGTTTAGAACAGGGACAATGGCCTCTGCTCACCTTGATGTCAGACACTTCATTTTCTCCCTGTCAGCCACTGGTGCCCCTTCAGGTGCTACCCTGTGCTGGGGCTCAGAGGGAGAGAGTCTAAGCACGTGAGTCCGTGTGCGGGTTCTTTAAGATGGTATGCTTGGGGCTCCAGAAGTTACTTTCACTGACTCAATCCCCACTGGTTTTTGCAGCCAGAAGTTGTGGGGACTTATCTTCCTGGCACTGGAACCCTGATCTGGGGGAGCCTATTGTGGGGCTGGGACTCCTCGCTCCTGAGATATGTCTCCCAAGTTTTTAGCCACCACACGTGGGTGTGAGACAGCACATTTCCTGTCGATGCCCCTCTGACCAGTCTGGATGGATGTGGTTTCTTAAATTCCATAGTTGCCAGACTTCCATTCAACTACATTTCTGACAGTTATGAGTGACGGTGATTGTTTTATATTTTAGCTGTCATTTGATGTGGTTGCATGAAGAGTCAAGCCATGTCTGCCTGCACCACTATCTTGACCAGAAGGCCCTACTGTTTAATTATTGTTCCTGCACGTTGGAAAAAATGATGGTAGCCGAGGTTTGGGGGATGGGAGAGAAGGAACCATGCCATTCAAAATTCTAATGCATTGGGTAATTTATGCATTGCTGAGTAATCCCAGATATAGGTGCATGCAACATAAACTAACCATATATGGAAGGCTAGAGATTTTGGAATCGGGCAGCTCTAGCTTTGAATCCTACCTCTACACATTATCTCTGAGATATAAGACTATTTATTTAACTTCTCTGAATCTCCCTTTCTTTCATATAAGATAGAGATAATAAATAAGAACCTAGTATAAAAGAACCATGGACGTGGACAACAGGTGGGATTGACTTTAGGGGGAATGGGTGGGTGGGGAGGGGGACTGAGGGGAGCAAAAAGGGGATGGATGTAATACAACAACAATAAAATTAAAAAGACAGAACAAAACAAAATTATGAAAGAGGTATCTCATAGACTTGTGCAGGTTAAATAAAATGCTCAATTCATACTGGGCATTCTGTAAATTTTTGTTCTTTCCCCAAATCTTCCATCCCTTATCCTCCCAGCAGAGGACGAGATAGATTTCTAATGTAATGCCATATACTACAAATACTGGTGAAAACATAACATGAGTTTTATAACTGATGGCTGAATTAGAGTGCTAATTAGATTGATAGTGCTTGGTAAAAAATCTTCTAAGGGAATGAGGAAGACTCAGACATTTATAGGGATAAGAAAAAAGTCAATGAGATACCTTTTTTGGTTCTGTTGATAGTGTCATTCTTGACTACAAATGATAAATCTTGCAGAATGAGAATAGTGAGTAAAGTTGATTCTACTTAAACTTTCTTTTTTTATTTTATTATTTATTTAAAAAAAAATTTATTGTTGTTGTATTACATCCATCCCCTTTTTGCTCCCCTCTGTCCTCCTCCCCACCCACCCATTACCCCCAAAGTCAATCCCACCTGTTGTCCATGTCCATGGTTCCTTTATACTAGGTTCTTGTCTAAGCTGCTCCCCTTCCTTGCCTCTGCCTCCCCCCTCCCCCATCCCCCTTCCCCCTGACCACTGAAGGCCTGTTCACTGTATTCATATATTTGGTTCTGTTTTGCTTGTAGTTAGTTTTGTTCATTATTGTCCTGTAATGGGTGAGATCATATGGTATTTGTCCTTCACTGACTGGCTTATTTCACTAAGCATAATACTCTCCAGTTCCATCCATGTTGTTGCAAAGGGTACAAGTTCCGTCTTTCTTTCTGCTATATAGAATTCCATTATGTAAATGTACCAAAGTTTTTTGATCCAATCATCCACTGATGGGCACTTAGGCTGTTTCCAGCACCTGGCTATTGTAAATAGTGCCGCTATGAACATAGGTGTGCATAGGTTCTCATGAATTGGTGTTTCAGGCTTCTTTGGGTATAGTCCAAGTAGTGGAATTGCTGGATCAAAAGGCAGTTCCATTTTTAGTTTTTTAAGGAAACCCCATACTGTTTTCCACAGTGGCTGCACCAGCCTGCATTCCCACCAGCAGTGCACGAGGGTTCCCTTTGCCCCGATTCTACTTAAACTTTCTTTAACAGCTTTGAAAAGCTGCCCTTGCGATCATGTGTCAGCTGCCAGTAAGAGGTTCAAAGCAACTACAATGACATGCAGGGCGATGTGCACATTTTCTCATGGGCACAGCAACCCCATCTCGCTGTAACCCTCCATCTGTGAGTTGCTTCTCTTCGGGCAGCTATTCAAGGGGCAGGATTCCAGCTTGGGGAAGAAGGGGCATCCTGGGCAGAAGCCAGCTCCATCCTAGGTCAGCTGAGTGGAAACCTCTGCTGCAGAGAGAGGAGTCCCACTTCTATGACAGTCCACAGTGGCTCTGCCAAGACTGCCAGCCGGGGTGCCCAGCAGTGCTCATTGCTACGCAGACATCCATTTATTAGATTTTGACCTAGAATGACCCTCATCTTTCCCAAGGTGGGCAGTGAGTCATTACTTTGGCCCTTGCTTGGTTTCTGTCACCTTGGTTTGATTGGGATAGACATGAAGCTCCTGCATGTCACTATCCACCTCAGTCAGGAAGGATCCTGCAGGGTAATTCTGATCACTGGCTAAAGTTTTATGAGACATGGAATATTCATTAACAGTCCGAGAGCTCAGAGGGAACTGGTTATATTCCTGCTCTGCCACTCCATGGCTCTGTGGCCTGGGGCAGACTGTTTGACTTCTCTGGGCCAGTTATCTCATCAGTGAAGTAGGGAGAACACTATTTCCACCCTCGCAGGGTGGCCCTGAGCTGTGGGCAGACACGAAGTGGGAGGAATTCCGATCCATGCTGGAACCAGGATGGAATCTGAATGGCCAGCCTTTGAGTCCCACTCCCCTGTGGCCAGCCGCCACCTGGACTGTTTGGTTCTCCCTATTAAGGCTGCATACTTGATGATTCCATTTCTTTTCCTTTGTCCTTTACCCTACTTGAGTTTGAGAAGATTGAAGAGCTATGAAGAAACCTGTGACAACCAAATAATCATGTGCATGCCAGTCAAGCTTTGTTACTTCTCTCAGTAACCCATAAAAAGGGTTCATTTTAAGTTTTTTGTATAGCTCTCATTTCATACTGTAATCTCACTTCTAGAATTCTAGACAGAGTTACAGATATTAAGTGGTTCACCTTGGTTAGCTTGAAATGGACTGTGTGGAGGGAGGGAAGTGCAGGGGCCCTACCTAAAGAAGTAAGACCAACAACCAAGACTAAACATTTATCGAGCACCTACTAGATGCCTGGTACTGAGGACCCAGACAGTAATAGAAACACCAGGGCTGTGAAAACATGGCCGTCTATCAAGGTCACACAATAATCACAAAAAACTAGGCCAGTTCTTCCACGTACCAGCTCTTGGCTGTTAACCTTTCTGAACCTTGTGTATGTGATTTGCAAAATTAGGCAATGCTTAGGAAGGCTTCTGGGACTCTTAGTAAATAATTGCTCTTGTTTTCTTCTCCATGTACCAAATGGAGCTCAGGTATGAAGTCCCTGGAAATGAGCGCTGCAGTTCCTCCAGGGGACTTTGCAGAGCGAGACAGGAATTTAGCACCATTAACTTCCCAGGGACCATTTCCAAATGGGCAGCGTGACAGCAGTCCAATTTCCAAGTGGGATTTTATTGGTGTGAAAGCAACTGGACAGTGATCATAGGAAAACCTTTATGGAAGGTTTTGTGTTTTAAAACATGTAGTACCCATACCCCTATGAAGTTGAATTCTTCCCCTTGTGGTGTTACTGTGACTTCGAATGAAACCAATTAATTCCCTGTGTCCAGCTCAGCACCTACGTCACTGATGCTCTGGCCAGTGTGCCCCAGCTGTGACTTGCTGGGAAACGCTTGTTCAAGGGAGGGTTTTTATCTTTCTGCCTGCAGCTCTTGGTTTCTCTGTGAACATGGCTCCCAGTCTCCTCTGGACATGGGCATTTTTTTGTTGTTGTTGCCATACTCACAGTACCTTATGCATGTGGAGAGGTGTTTTCCTCCAGCTGTACGAGAAAACAATCATTCGTCCTCCCACCCCCAATTTGTCCCTGCTGCGCTGTCTGTCTGTCTCTTGAGAGCGCAGCTCCCAGGAGCGCTGGGTGGGCCGCAAGGTCCAGCACGTTCCTGCGGTGGGAGGGGCACGGCGAGAGCGTTTCGGCTGCCACATCTGGGGGAGGCTGGGTGACGAAAGGTGGCAGCTGCAATGATGAGTGAGGAGCCAGTTTCCAGGAGGCAGGGCTGGGCTCCTCTCTTATTCCTTCCACCTCCGTCCGAATACCATTTGTGTGACTCAGCTTGGCCTCCGGGAACTGTGCCGCCAGATGCCAACGCCCCGACTCAGCTCTTCCATTTGCTGATGTTCTGTTGGGGCCGCTTGATGGCCACCCAGCTGCAGGCTTCTTTCTGATGAAGAGCGTGCACCGGACATTGACAGGGACAGTGAAGGGACTGGCCTTGCTCCCAGGGCGTGCCAGGAGCCCCTTGGCTGGGCTTTCTCTCCCAGGGTGTGCACTTACCCAGTGTGGGTCTGAAGGCCAAGTGCATGGTCTGCTCCACTTCATGTCTGCTCACAGCCACCGTGGGAGATGGCTCCTGGGCTTCTGTGGGCATCCCCACTGTGGCAGAGGAGGCCAGTTTCAACGCCAGGTCCACTGCCGCACTCTCCTGTGTAGACACAGACTCCTGAGCGGGAGGGACTGGGGAGCCCCTCTTTAGGTCTGAACGTGCAGGTTGCAGAGAAACTGCACACGACCTGAGCTCAGGGTCACGTGCTGACCTAGCTGTGCAGGTCAGCAGCAGTGGTAGGGACGGGCTCAGTCACCCGGAGTGAGTTCCTTCAGAAGTCCCCCATTCTCTGGGGAAGCTGCCAATGGGGATGCCAAGTCCCACGTGACAGGAAGGCCCCTGGCATGACAGAGCAATGTCTCTCGTGCTGCCACCGTGCCTCCCTAGGTTGTGGCGTCAGGCTTCCCTGAGTAACTCATCCAGCAGGTGAGTGGACTTCGTGGGTGGACTCCACCTTGCTGCTGCTGCCCTTACCGAGTGTCACTGGTGACTCAGCTAGTCCAGGGGACTGCCTGTAAGCTTCTCCTCACCTGAATTAGCCCCTAACACGGCCTCTGTTGGCACAGGCTGGCCGAGTTTTCCATTCCACACCCAGGCCTCACCCTCTGCCCCTCATAGCGTCTTCCAAGGCGCTGTGAAGCACCTTGGAAATTCTGGTGAACTTGGTACAAAGCTATACCCTCGGTATCTCTGTCCAAGTCACCCTGGTGTGTCTTTGGCTTCTGGTTGCCCTTCTGGTTGTTAAACTAAATTCACAAGATATCTGAGGTGCATGAACTGTGCTGTGTTACTTTCCATTCTTTGGTTGTGAGCAAAAAGCCTGGCTAACTTCATACATTGGACAGAGAATGGGGAGGGAGAGAGAAAGAGAGAGAGAGAAACTCCAACCACTGCTTGCTTTCTGATACTCCACTAAATATTGAATTGTTAGTTTTCAGGACAGAGACCAATCCACCCTGGTCCATAGGACCCTTCATGGGACACTGTTTTTGACTGTTCACTAAGGCTGTCAGCTGTGGGGAAGAAGGGAACCACAGAGGGGGAGTAAATGATGTTCAGGCACAAATAGCTGTCCCCAAAGGGAAGCGGAGCTACCTTTGTCACCTCTAAAGCATCTCTAGATGTTACTTTGAAACCTTTTCCCTACTTTACTTCATCACCTTGAGTTCAACATGGGTAGTAAAAATAATCAACTTGCTCCAAAAACAAAAAGATGTGAATGAATTCTGGTTTTAGACCATGTTTGATGTTTGAGGAATTGGGGGTGGAACCACACAGTGACATCTGCATTCTGCTGCATGTCAGACTTAGGGCTGTGCAAGAACATGTAAGCTTGGGCCAGGCACAGAGGTCCCTGTGTCCTGTTAATTTAGACTCTTGTAAGGTGTTTAGATTGACATGCCTCAGTCTGTTCTCTGTATCCTTGAGTTTCTTTCTGTTTTGTTCATTCAGGTTCCACATGTAGATAAAATCACTGGGTGTTTGACTTTCTCTGACTGACTTATTTCACTTAGCATAATACCCTCTAGTTCTGTTGATGCTGTCACAGCTCTTTTGCTTGTGATGATGCTTTGGGGGCTATCTCTCCCACTAAGCAAGGAACCTTGGCATGTAGATATTCAATAAATATGAATGATCATAATGACAAGTAGTTTAGGCAAAATGCAGTCACCAAATATTTGTAGAGATCATGAAAGATCCAAGGTAATTGTCAGAATCTAAAGCAACTGAAAATAGTACTTGAACCAGAAGATATCTTGATTATGAAGGTGTGGTCTGTTCTTTCTTTATTATGTTTTTGAAAAACTTAAAAATGTTTAATCTTTATTGTATTTTTTCCCATTATCATTTAGTTCCCTTATATGCTCCTCTCCCTATCAATTACCATACCATTGCCCATGAGTCCTTTTTCCTTTTTGCTCAATCCCTCCACCCTGTAACCTTCCCACCACTAGCTGTTATCTGCCCTCCATCTATGAGTCTGTCTCTATTTTGCTTAGTTTGGTTTGTTCATTAGATTTCACGTATGAGTGAAATCATATGGTATTTGTCTTTCTTTGATGGGCTTATTTCACTTGGCATAATGTTCTCCAGGTCCATCCACCATCCATGCTGCCACAAAGGGTAAACTTTTCTTCTTTTTTTTTAATGGTAGGATAGTATTCCATCATGTAAATGTTCCAGAGTTGTTTTATCCACTCATCTATTGATGGACACTTGGCAGTTGTAAATAATGCTGCAATAAACATATGGGTGCTTATGTTCTTTAGAATTAGTGTTTTGGGTTGCTTCAGATATATTCCCAGAAATGGGATCACTGGGTCACAAGGCAGACCCATTTTTAATTTTTTAAGGTATCTCCATACTGCTTCACACAGTGGTTGCATTCACTCCAATAGTGCATGAGGGTTCCCGTTTCTCTGCATCTTCTCCAGCACTTGTTTGTTAATTTATTAATTTATTGATGATAGCCATTCTGACAGGTGTGAAGTGGTATTTCATTGTGATTTTAATTTGCATTTCTCTAATGATTAGTGATGTTGAGCATCTTTTCCTGTGTCTGTTGGTCATCTCTATGTCCTCTTTGGAGAAGGGTTTATTCAGGTCCTTTGCCCATTTTTTAATTGAGTTCTTTGGGATTTTTGCTGTTGAGTTTCATAAGTACTTTATAAATGTTGGATATTGACCCCTTATCAGATGTATTCACGAATATGTTTTCCCACTTTGTGGATTTTCTTTTTATTTTGTTGATGTTTTTGTTTGTTGTACAAAACCTTTTTAGTTTGATGTTGTCCCATTTGTTTATTTTTTCTTTTGTTTCCCTTGCCTGGGGTGATATACCTGATAAGACATTGCTACAAGCAATGTCCAAGATTTTATTTATTTAAATTCTCACCCAAGGATATGCGTACTGATTTGAGAGAGAGAGGAAGGGGTAAAGGGAGAGGGAGAGGGAGAGTGGGAGAGAGAGAGAGAGAGAGAGGGAGGGAGAGAGAGAGAGAGAGATTGAGAAACATTCATTTGAGAGAGAAACACTGATATGTTGCCTTCCCTACATGCCCAGCTGGGGACTGAACCTTCAACCTAAACCTAGAGTATGTATCCTGACTTGAGGTTGAAACCTTGACCTTTAGGTGTACTGGATGATGCTCCAACCAGCTGAGCCATTTGGCCATGGCAAGGGTTTGAGGTTTCTTGTATTTTCTTTCTTTTTGCTAGTAACTAGTATTTAGTAAGGTTTCTCTTGTAGGATCTATACTTTACAGACCAAGAAACTGGTGGACACAGGCTGCAGCAATTGGTGCTATAAAAATCATATCTGTTACAGCTAAAATCATGATGAACTAGTAAAGAAAGTCAGCAATACACTGTGCTTCCCAATTTCCTGCTGGGGCTAACCCATCACTCTGTGGTTTGCTACTCTTCTCCGTAAAATGAGGGAGCGCCCCTAAAACCTTGTTACACAGAGATGGCTCATTGCGTGCAAAATGCAGATGGTTTTAATCTTCGAGTTGAATCTTGAAAACTACTTCTTGAAGTTTATTGGAAAACCCTCATTTCAGCTGGCAGAATTTTAGTATCCTAATGGGAAAAAGGGAGCAAACTGAGGGATTTAGCCTAGCACAAAGGAATTCGGAGTTCAGCATTTTAATCTCTGCTTCTGACATTCTTACATACAACCTTTTAGACATATGTCTATTTTGCCACCTTCAGTTTAGAAAGCCACCACTTTAAAAGCACCAAATGATGCCATTAAAAAATATCCCAGAATGATTCTATTTGCAAAGTAGAAAAGCACTCAGTTTCTTTCTTTAAATTCAGATGTTCATGGAGATATTAGTGAGAAGTCAGCTGTTGTGTCTCTGCCCTTCTTCAAGTCAGATAATATCCTTCTCCATCTCACCATTTCACCCTCTGTGAGAGTCCAGAGATTTCCTTAGGACGTTTAAAAGTCTGGAGAGCTTATTTCCTCTTTGCCCATTCTGTGGAAGCCAAGCGAAGAAAACCCAAAGTCACATAGATTCAAACTCATTTGTGGGTTTCACCATCTTGGTGCAAAAGTTTCCATTTCCAAGACATATTTTGTGAGTAACAGGAGATTTTGTTACTTATCATGGGATCTTTTTGACTCTGCTCCCACACTTTTCATCATTCTCACTGTTTTAGTTCTTCCTTCCCCAAACTTTGGTTGTTCTGGGTCATGGCCTCTACTTCAAAAGGGCTTGTCAAGAAATCTTCTTCAAAGCTGGGCTTGCCTCAGAAGTGCCCTCTGACAGGCAGAAGAGGGCCTTGGGCCCTGTAGGACAATAAAATGGTTTTATTTTGTTCCATTCATAGAAAATCTTCTAGCACCTCCTCAGACGTATAGGGCCTAGGAGGTTTCCGCTGAGTTAACACAATGCTTGTTTAATTTAATTCAATTTTAAGGAAGGTCAAAGGATCAAGTCAACACACATGGATGGAAGCTTTTCATTTAATCTGGACCTTCTGTCCAGCGAGATGTTTGCTCACTCCTTTTAAGTATAAAGAAGTGAGTAGATTCGGGTAGAATTTTACATATCGTAAAAGAGTATCAAGATTTCTATAACATCTTATTTATTTTGTGGTCGTGGAACAGCATATAAAACATTTTCAGATGGGCGATTTTCTGTAATTGTTGCACAGATTTTCCTGAAACTTGGGTGAAGGCTCTAAAGCTTTTGATTTACTAAGACAGTTCAATAGCTCACAGACCCACCAGCCTTTGTACAAGCAGTCATTATAAACAGATTGTTCGTCAGTTTTTTCATGTTCTGGTGAAGGGGATTAAAATGCATAGCTTTTCAAAGTCTTGACTAATACCTCATGCTAGTTGAGGACAGCACTAGGTTTGGATAAAAAATTTGGAAAACAAACAATTTATTTGATAGGCTGGGCTTGGGAATGGGAATGGGATACTGTAGTGTCAAGATGAAGAACCATGGCAAACACAGATTTGGAGGTAACATAGTCAGTGGTTTCTACTGTATTGGAAAAATGGAAAGTAAGATTAGATTGATGAAGTGGAAGCACATTATTTCTCAAAATGTAGTCTCTTATGAACAGCCTGTAATAGGATAGGGTGTAGGGAACCTGTGAAGATTCACAGTTAGGAAATACAATGAGAAGTGGACACCATGGGAAAAATGAACTGACAAGGTTATAGGTCATGCCTAAGAGGATAAGGTCCTGGTGAGATATAAAACTAAATAAACAAATAAACAAAAAATGCATGATAATTGTCTAGATGGAGACAATGTACTTAAATCTTTTATGGTTTTGAGTATGATGGGCTGAGAGTGTGGGTGCCTTTAGAATCAGATTTTTGGGTTGGGAGGGACTGTAGAAATCAGCTGGTCCAATTCATTTAATCCAAAAAACCAAGGCTCAGGAGCCTGTTCCAGGCCACATGTGCAGGCATGCAGGGGTCAGGCTACCACTCTGGTTCTCTGCCCTTGGTGTAGTGTGCTACAGTGATGCTGCACATCTACAGATTAGGAGGCATTCACTAAAATTTACAACATTACTTCAGCAAATGGACACTCTGTGGGATGGTGTGTGAGGTACATGAAACATTTATAACTATACTTCATGCAATCATGACCAGCCATACGGCTGAAATGTGAAACTGAGACGTGGATGCATGCATTTGGATGTGTCACACAGTTTCTGAGTTGTATTTGTTGCCTCGCTCCAGCTACCACTACCCCCTGTGCCTTTCCTTATAGGCTGCTTTTTCAAACTTTCAGAGAAAACTGTTTCAATAAGGTGAAATGTAGGCAACAGAAGGTTAAATAGGCACAAGCATGCTAGATATCATATGAAAACATCTTGTAGCTTAAGAGCATAGATAACATCACGTATAGTAACAAGTCTGAGACCACTCATTCATTCAAGAAATATTAGTGGGCTTTTGGGCATTTCCAGATGAACTAGACATTGCATTTCTGCTGGGAATCTTCTTTGGACCAATAAAAATAATGATAAGACAAGGTGACAGTGGCACTGGTGGGGATGGGTGGGTGGTGGTGGAGGTTGTTTGTTAGTCAGTATTGGGAAGGGCCTCCCTGAGCGGCCAGTGTGTACTTGGGCTTGTGCAGGTCTAACGTGGGCGGAAGGAAGATGCTCCAAATTAGCTGGGTCATCTGTCCGCTTCTCCTGTGCATTGGCTCCAGACCTGGCGTAGGTGAGAGCCAAGTTTTGTGGTCTCAGCACATAGCAAGGCTGATGTGTATAGGAACAAAGGTCACTGGCAACAGTGACTTAACAGCTGTGGCCATTGGCCACAGGGCACCACTTGAACGAATTGCCAGCTTCGTCTCTAACCTGCGGCCCACTGGCCAGTGCTTAGCTCATTCCTGAAAGATTCTTTGAAAAGTGGAATCTAAGGCATGAATTTTCTTTCGTTTACCTTCAGACTAGAAAAATATTGTGGAGAACTTTTGGGTAGAAAATCTGGAAGAAAAGACAGATCAGAAAAAGATCTCCCCCCCCCCCTTTTTTTTTTTAATTTAAAAAGGAAGTTTAACTTTTATTTTTCAACTACAGTTTACATTTAATATTATTTTGTGTTAGTTTCAGGTGTACAGTGTAGTGGTTAGACAATTATGTAGTTTACAAAGTGATCCCCCTGATAATTTAAGCACCCACCTGCCACCATATATAGTTATTGCATTATTATTATTGACTATATTTCCTATGTTGTACTCTACAGCCCCATAACTATTATGTACCCATGTTGTACTTCTTAACCTCTTTCCCTTTTTCACCCACTCCCTCAAGCCTGCTCCCCTCTAGCAACCACCCGTCTGCTCTCTGTATTTATGATTCTGTTCCAATTTTGTTTGTTTTCTTTAGGTTCCAATGTAAGTGAAATCATATAGTATTTGAAAAGAAGACAATTTTTTACTTTGTTATTTTTACAGAGAGGGAAAGGGAGAGGGATGTCAACGTATGGTTGCCTTTCACCTGCCTCCAGCCACGGACTTGGCTGGAGAACTGGTTATGTGCCCTGGCTGGGAATCGAACCAGCAAACTTTGGGTTTGCAGGCCTTATCCACTGTGCCACCAGCCAGGGCATTTAAAAAAAAAAAAAAGATTTTATCCATTATTTTCAGAAAGAGGGGCAGGGAGGGAGGAAGGAAGGAAGAGGAATATCAGTGTACGATTGCCTTTCACCTGCCTCCAGCTATGGACCTGGCTGGAGACCTGGTTTGCAACCTAGTTATGTGCACTGGTTGGGAATTGAACCAGCAACCTTTGGGTTCTCAGGCCAACACCTAGCCACTGAGCCACCAGCCAGGACTAGAAGATAATATCTTTAAACTCACATTTCCTAGGGATCGATTTCCCCAAACAGCAAAACATTACCTATGTCTTTAAATGATGACAAGTGGAAAAGGATAGTTACTGCTGACTTCAAAAATTTAGATTATTATTTAAAAGATATAGAGTCTTTTCTTCACTGGTGCTAGTTCTGGCTCTTTAGAGACAAGAAATACTTTAAAATCTATAACAAAACCATTGCCACTTTCATGTACCTTCCACAAGACATCATGCAGGAACAGTTAGGTTTGAATCTCCAAATGTGAACAATGTAGAGAGCGTGAGACAAACACTGGTTAGGCAGATACTTGCTGTTATACGTCCAAACTGGATATGTGCCCCTTATGATCAGCTTCATTCCAGTGCCAGGGGTCCACGGCATCTGTCTCCTTTCCTCTGTTACCGAACAGTAAACTGGTCACTTGGATGGAGGTATGGGGCCGCAGTTACCTGCCATTCATGGGCAGATCAGAGCAAGCCGCTGTAAAGAGTAATTTTAACCAGCGGTCGCCTCTTCCCAGGTACTTTTGAATAAGAGACTGATCAAAATGAAAGACACTGATAGCTAGCTAGTAGCAAAAATTGTATTCACTGCGATTCAAGTAACCTGATTCCTCAGCTTGGAGATAAGCAGGGGGTCCCCAGCCCTGGGCTAGTATCCATCACCTGTCTTTCCTAGCAGCCAGGGCAGCCTCATCCCTTGTGTTGTGCGAAAGTCAATCACTCAGCAGAGGCCTTGGGAGAATGGTGCTAAGCCTGGGAAGGTGTGTGCCTGTAGGGTTTTACTGTGAATTATTTAGATGAATCAGGATTTTTAATGCCTTCAACTTTTTTGGCTTTATCAGATCACACCAGTATCTTACTTTTGGGGGTCTGAAGGCACTTTGAGTGATTACTAGACAGAAGGAAAGCAACATGAGTGTGAAGCTATCAGGATTCTAGAAGATAATAAAGTTCAGTTAGCTGGCTGGTCTTTAGGCCTGGGCAGACCTCAAGGAAAAGTTATTCTGCATCCAGCTGATGTAGCAATCCTTCTTGCTTGGTACCTGTTTGCATGTTTACTCTCCTATCAGCTGCCATAGCAGTTAGCCTTCAGTATAGAAACACTTCCTCACAGAAGGACCTGGGGTCTCTGTGACCTCTTTCAGAGCCTTGTTTTGTAGTATTAATTAAATCTGTGCAGAGATTGAGTGTGAAATCCCATTACTTTTACTCTGTAACACACATGAAACATTTAAGAGAGTGTTTTGTCCTTAACACATTTGCCAAATGATGATATATTTACATAATGGAATACTACACAGCAGAAAGAAAGAAGGAACTCCTACTCTTTGCAACAACATGGATGGAACTGGAGAGTATTATGCTTAGTGAAATAAGCCAGTCAGTGAAAGACAAATACGATACAATCTCACCCATTACAGGACAATAATGAACAAAACAAACAACAAGCAAAACAGAACCAGGTACATGAAAACAATGAATAGACCTTCAGTGGGTAGCTGGGAGGAAGAGGCAAAGAAGGGGAGCAATTTAGTCAAGAAACTAGTATGGAAGAACCATGGACATGGACAACAAGTGGGATTGACTTTGTTGGGGAGTGGGTGGGTGGGGAAGGGGACGGATGAATGTAATACAATAATAAAATAAAAATTTAAAAATTTGCTAAATGAGGTAAGTAGGGTAGATTTGAAATCTGGCAGGGTTTATTATGATGATGATGATGATGATGATGATGATGAGGCAATGGATAATACTTTCCTATCTTTTGAAACAATTGTTCTTCCTATATTGTACTGGCATTTAAAACATGTAAAACTGTTTTCTCCTGGCCTACCATTTTCATCGTCTCTCATTACATAATCTGAATTAGTGTTATCCCCTCAGAGAAATCCTCTGGAGATTTATCTCCTTCTTTCTTACATGCTAATGCTGTATTCTGATCTAGATAGCCCTGAATCTTAGTTCCTGACAAGTGCAAGAGAGGGGAGAAAACAAAACTAGCAGTTCTTTCCTATATCTAGGAAATTCTGTAAGGATAACTTCAGAGTCGCAGCCAGCAACAAACAAAGAGTTTGAAATCAAAACAGTGACCGTGTTTTCATTCTGACCAGGTAGGTACAGGGTTCGTTCATTCATTGTGGCCAGGGCATCTCCCTCTTGTGCTTGTGTGTGCAGTGAAAACCAATTTACTTTTTACGGGTAACCTCATGCCAAGATTGCAAAAGGGAGCATAACCTGCTTGCAAAAACACATAAATGTGAGAACATAGGCCTGTGCACGCACATGTGTGGGGTTAATAACTCCATTAGGTTTCCGCTGTGGGGTTTTTTAGCATCCTCTGGTCAGTTCCCAGAAAAGCTGCCTACCCTCTGTGTGAACTCACTCTTGTATTGCAATGAAACTGAGGGTCTGAAAAGATACTCACAGCTTCTCTACAGCACAGTCCTTCAAACCCTCTTATCAGGCTGAAGCATAACAAACACAACAAAAACACAAGGGTTATATCAGATAAGAAGAAATGGAGTGTTTAAAAACTTTAGAAAAACATTTGAAAATGGGATGTTTTAAGAATTAAAGAATTAGAACATTACCAAACACATTTTAATTTTTTTCCTGACATCTGAACAGCAGTAGGGGGATTTCATTTCTGTAAATGTTATGACCAGTCCTTATTGAGTTTGCCCAGGTGTGGAGCCTTTGAACCTGGCTGTGTAGAAAACCATCTGGCTGGAGTCTGCTGCTTCCATCTCCAGGGAGGCAGAATGGCATCATGGGGAATTGTGCATTTTGGCTTCAGGATGCTTGGGTTCTACTTACTGGAAGTTTGAATTTAGGAAAGACAGTTGAGCTTTCTTGGCCTCACTTTCCTCACCTAGAAAATGGGATAACTAATAGTACCTACCTCAGAGAGACCACAGGAATCAAATTATACAAGGCATGAAAAGCACACAGTTCAATGGCTCACCACCAGTGATCACAACAGGGACTCACTGAAAAGTGTTTGTTGTGGTCATGATCTGATCTCAGGTGCAAGGGGTGTGGATTTATAAATAGCCTGGCTTTTTAAATGGAGAGTTTCTAGTTGTGTGATAATGAATTTCAATTGTTAAAGACAATTTAAACAAAGAACAAGGATGTGATTTATTTTTGAAGGGAGAGACACATGGGGGCTTCCTTCCTAGTACTCCTGTACTTTCTTCACATGGGTAAAGCCAATCAGTCCTGCAGTATTACTTTATTTTCTCAAGGACATTTTTGGTGGCAGGAATAAACCTGGGTGACAAGCAGAAAGGTAAATGGAGCTTCAGCCTTGCTGCTCTCTGCTGTCAGCATTACTATCATCATATGTTTTCCATCCTTACCATCTCACTTATTCATCCACCCACCCATCCATTTACCAATCCATCCATCCATCTGTTCATCTGCCCATACATTCATCCAGTCATCCAGTCTTCCTTCCTTCCTTCCTTCCTTCCTTCCTTTCACCCACCCATTCATCCACCCATCTATCCATCCAACCATCCATCCATCCATCCTCCCATTCTTCATCCATCCATCCATTCTCCTATCCCTCCCTCCTAGGTGCTAGGCTACAGATTAGAGATAGTCCCTGTCTCCCAAAAGCTCACAGGGTGGAGTGCAGGAAAGGTGGTGATAGTTGTGGTGGCAGACATTTAGAGATAATTATTCTACAGATAACTTAGTGTAATGGTTGTAATATGCATAGGATTTTGTGGAAACAGAGCCACCAAAGACTTTGCAGAAAAATTCCCTACATTGAATTTTAATATTTCCTATGTCAGTATGAAGAGCTCTTTCTCTTTCTCTCTCTCTGAAAATTTGTTTATACCAACATGCAACATGGAATTTAAATGCTCCACAATTACATTAAGGCCCTTAGTTGCTCCCAGGAATAGTTATTCAGCTTTTTGCAGTAAGTCCGATCTCCTCAGTCATCTTTAAAGCCAAGTGTGCACATGTATCACTGCTAATGTTCTACAGTGAACTCACTCACATCTAACCAGGGCTGGAGGGCTGTTTAATATGAACCAGACTGAGAAGACCCAGCTGAGGTATGGTTAACATGGTGAATTAAGTCCTTGGAGCCTCATCGTGTGTGTGTATGTGTGTATCCACAATGGGGGAATACTTAGATTTACATTTATTTGGACCTCAGGTAGTTAGTCCAGTAACACACAGTTTTAGAGTCATGTTTCTGTGTTCCTTTTAAAGCTGCTTCTTTGGAAGCTATTTGCATTATAAATTATCTTAAGTATATTTCTTTGGTTAGCTGCTAAGTGACATTTGAAATAAGGGTCGTTGTTGTCATTATTGTTATTATCATTTTTATCAGGACTTAGACATGTTTGAAGAGAAAAGAAAATCCTGTAATACCGAAAAGGTCCTGCTCAGTTATACTTAAAAATCTTTAAATTCCAATGGATTCAGGCACATTTATTAAAAGAATGATTGTTATAGAAATCTCACTCTACCTACAACTTACCTTCACAATGGCTTTCTGGTAGTTATTTTTAAAACAGTATCAAATTACTATAGACTTTAAGCCTGCATCCCTAATATATACATGAAATCAAACAACGTTTGATTGCCTTTGAAGAAAATTAACCTAACAGACAGAGAGCCTAGGTTTCAGTTTGTAGTCTACAATATTTGTTTTGGCACTTAAAATATTTTTCATAAACTGATTAACCTTCCATATGCTATATACTATCAATGACATATAAAATAAGTAAATGAAATAAAGAATAAGAAATAAACTGGGGTTTCTGAAATATTTTTTGGTGGTACGTAGACCTTTTAAAAGATCTTAGTGCATTTGTAAACTGAAGAGTTGAAAGAAGAAAAACACTTGATAAGGATTAAGCAACAATGCTGACAGTGGCAAGCAATGAATTTCTGTGGCTCCCACCTCTTTTACTTCAAGTCCTTTGATACGATGGAACTGATGCATTGCTGAGTGAATCTGCTAATCCTTACTTTTCTGATAATGGTATAGTTTTGAACATGGAAAGAGACCTAATAAGTGATATCCATCCTCCATTGTCTTGTCTTGCCTGCATCTTGGGATACCACCCATCCAGTTTCCAGTTTTTATGTTGTGTAGGGTTGAGGCCAAGATCCAGACCAGAGAACAATGCAAGAGAGAAACAGAGGGTGGTCTGTCATGCTGGAGGGCCCAGAAAGGCTGGGAGACACACTGGAAGGAACAGACCTTCCCGGCATGTGGTCCTGGTACCTGCTACAGGTAACACCAGTGAGCATTTCCTGATCTTTTCACTACCAGGAAGAGAGAGCCAAGTACAAAACAGGTAACATAGCTCTTTCGTTCATTCATTTACTCAGTTACTCACTCCCCTGATACCAACTGAGGTCTTATTGTGTGCCAGGCACCAAGGTTGGTTCTGGGAATTTGAAGATGAGTAAGTTACTGCCCCTGTTTTCAAGGTGTTTCAGTCTATGGGAGAAAGACATTTAAACCAGTGATGAAACTTGCTAAGGTAATTATTATAATGGGGAGCAATTTTGAACAGAAACAGCACAGTTGCGAAGGCCAAACACATCCTCTTACTGACCATTAATGACATATAAAATAAGAAGTAAATGAAATAAGGAATAAGAAATAAATTTGGGTTTCTGAAATTGATGCTTCTTCATAACCAGGAGCAAGATGATTAATGCCTTTGGTCTTGTTTCCTCCTCTATTGATAGGGCAGGGGACCATTCTTCAACTTGCAGGTAATGTATGTCAAGTGCCTAATAGAGAGCTTGGCATCCATTGCATGATGGAGGGTGGACATGCCTCAGGGGTTAATGCAGGCTCCAGGCCAGGGGGAACACTGAGTCCTGAGTCCATGTCACAAGTGCAACAAAAGCTTTCATTGGAACATAGGCGGTCCAGGACTAGCAAGGAGTCTCCACTGACAGAATTTCATCCCTATCAATTTTAAAGGAAAAGGACAGAGGCTGGTAGCTCAGAAAAGCCCACTGCCATTTTTGCTCTTGTCCTGATTTCTGACACTGTAATGGGTTCCACACAAATCGCTCCTGGCCGCTTCATGCCTTGTTTACTTGAAGAACCCTGCATTTCTACCAGCCTCCTCTTCCAGGCCTTCCAAGTAGTATTTTCCTCTTGCTCTTCTCTCCACTGGCTGGCTTACTGTATTTGAATAGTATTATGTTTTGGGGTCCTATTATATGTGCATTATAATATATGTATGAACTATAAGAAGTTAAATAGCATTTATTTAGTCACTGCTGCCCTTTTGTGAACTAAAAGCGATTGGTTAATGTTAACAGAGTTCTTACTACAGTGTTAGCCACCACAATTTTCATGCATCACATCTTGCCAAAAGGTAGGTTCCGGATTCATTTGTTCTGGAGTCAAGAGTTGTGTTTCTCACAAGCTCCCAGGTGATGCTGCTGGTCCAAGATGACCTTTTGAGTAACAAGGCATTGTATCATTTGATCCTGGTGACAACACTTGGAGGTAAATATTCTTTCCCCCATTTTACATATGTGGAAGCTAAAGGTTAGGGGAATTAGATAATTTCCCTAAGGTCACACTACCAGAAAGTTAGCAGAGCTTGGCCTTTCACCCAGGCCTGACTCCTGGGATAGTGTCATTTATTTGGCTTTGGGACATGTCCTACAACACCCAAGGGCAACCCTAAACAATTTATATTTTTAGTTAATCATTTCTTTCTATTTAAATGAAACTCCTTTTCCAGTTTCTTTTTTATGCAGGACCTTGTATTTCAAGGCAAAAGTGTTGGACCTTGTTTCTATGGATGAGTTGTAAAGCTTTGTGGGATCTGTTTGCCAAAATAGTAGTTTGGAAAACATTGTGTTATTGATGCAAACTGCACCGGACCCGGGAGGAAACTGTTGGGGAAGGATGCGCTGAGGAAAGGAAATCTGCAGGCTGACTTATTGTTTACCACTCCGGGCACAGGCCCCTGAAAAAGGACGCTGTCCCTGTCCTTAACACAGCAGATAAACTTGGAAAAATAACGTTCGACCTGCTTCTAAAATCACTGTTTTATAATAGAAAAACTTGAGCCGCAGAAATGTAATAAAAGATTATCTGAAATCCCACCAACAGGATTTCCTATTTTACTCTTATTTTCATCTTTTAAAAGACCTCACACTTAAATGTAAAAGACGGAGGACCACATTTACATAGAACAGCAAGAGTTCAATGGGGCAATATTGTGCCATAAATAATTTAAACAATATTTTTAGTTTCGAGGGGGCACTGCGAGTAAAAGGCACAGCTTTAGGACCCCCAGCCCGTCCTCTCAAAAGAAAAAGATGTAAGAAATCCAAGTGCGCTGCTTCAGCCAGCGCAAGAGTTCTGGAAGTTTGTTCCAACTTTCACCAAGGGTCTGCTGCTAATTGTCACGCCCCGTCCCGGTCCCTGACGCATGCGCAGTGTGGCGGCCGGGATGGGTGGGCATTTCGCCGGCTGGTTTCTCTTGCACAGGTTTTGTGAGATCAACACAACAGCCAGGACTGGGGCGGTGAGCAGTTCTGAGCCCGAGCAGGAAGATGGAAACTCTTTCCGTGCAAATCACCTCGAGTCCAAATAGGCTTGGCGGTTGGGGGAACAGGTTTCTGCAGGCGTCTGCACACACACGTACACGTTTAAGGTTCCAGAAACATCCTTATGCACAGATAACTTGGAGGAAGAGCGATTACATGCTGGCAGAAAATTTAATGGCTAGATCGGGGAGGGCGAGGGGGTGCGACCTCTCAAACTTTCAGCGCTGCATCCTCCAGGTGCTCTGCACCCCGTTTGCATTTCTGCGGGGAATCTGGGTGGCCCGATTATCCTTTGTTCCTCGCCGACACTTGAAAAATTCGCGTCCGCCGTTTGCGGGTTCCCAGTAGGAAGCCCACCTTATCGGAGTGTTCAGCTACACTGTACCCAAACCGGGAAGCGGCCCGGAGGGACAATCCCCAGACGCCCGCGGCTGTGACGCTCCGCAGCTCTGGGGGCTGGGTGTGGGCGCGGGGGGCGGGGGAGGTGCACTGGGACGCCCCGAGCCGCCCCCGCCCGGCCGCCGACCCCAGGCCAGGGCGGCGCGTTTTCCCACCCGCGCCTCTGGGGACTCGCAGACGGCGGCGAGACGGGCTGCGCGCTGGGCATGCTCAGTCGCCGGGCGCCGCGCTCGCTAGTCGGAAGCTGGTGCGCGGCCGCCGAGCCGGCTGGGGCGCTCGAAGAGCGCTCGGGACTCGCTGCAGCGGCGGCCGGGCGGCGGCGGACGCCGGGCGGCGAGCGAGCCGAGCCCCGCGCGGGGTCCCGGATCCCCGGGCCGCGGCGCCGGCTCCCTCGCACCCTCGTCGAGAAGGGACGGGCTGCGACTGGCGTCGGCGGTATCCTCCCCGCCTGCCCTGGCAGGGCCGCCTCCGGGAGCCGTCGGGCATGGAGCCGTGGAGACAGTGCGCCCAGTGGCTCATCCACTGCAAGGTGCTGCCCGCCAACCATCGGGTGACCTGGGACTCGGCGCAGGTGTTCGACCTGGCTCAGACCCTCCGCGATGGAGTCCTCCTCTGCCAGCTGCTCAACAACCTCCGGGCGCGCTCCATCAACCTGAAGGAGATCAACCTGAGGCCGCAGATGTCCCAGGTGAGGAGGCCGGCGCCGGCGCCCCCGCCTCCAGCCGGCGTGTCCCATTAATCACCCGGCTAATTTCTTTGTGTTGATGCAAACATCTAGGTGCGCCCGGCTTGCCCAGCCTCCCAGCCCTTTGCTTTGTGGACCACCTCGGCTTTTCGTACCGTGGCTGGGGATCATTTAGCTCTTCAGCTGAATGCTGAAGCCCTGCGTCCGGAGGTGGCAGGAGGGTTTCGGAAAGGCGTTCTGACCCGGGAAACAATACTGCCTTAGGGCTCCCTTCACCTACTTTCGTCCGCGTGTGCGCGTTTGTGTGCAACAAAAGGAATTTGATCCAGCGGTTTTACAGTAACTAGGGAGCAGGGTGAACCGGCAGAATGGGTGATTTTGCCTTCTGGCTTTGCCTTTAGTTCCCATGTTTTCTTGAATGAGGAACCATGACTTCAATAAGGACTCTAGGAAGTGGAGGGCGGTCCGGTACCGTTATCTGTACTGGGTGGCCCTGGTGACAGGGAGGGAACGGGACCACCACGCAGCAGCTCCCCGAAAGCGCCCCCTCAGCGTGGGGCCAGCTGGCGAGCCGGGGGCTTGTATTTACAGCCCTTGTGGAGCATGTCAGAAGGAGCGAGCCCAGCCTGTCTCAGCAGCAACAGGAAACGAGAAGTTTAGCTCGAGATTCCGCCTTCCTTCATTCAGGGCCTGCCCTGCTGGGGTGCTCGCTTGGCTTCTGTGGCTGGAGCCCTGGAGGTGTCTCTCGGGGTGGTGGGGCAACTCTGGAAGGTTGTGTGCACCCCAGAGTCAACCCAGAGGGCATAGCTCAGTGGTATAGTGCTTTCTGGGTCCCGTCGGAAACTTTTCGCGCAGAAATCGATTTTCTCTTTCATAATGTAAAAACAAAACAAAACAAAAAACCCACTTTCAATTTAAAAGGGAGGGGAAACAGTCCCCTCCACGACCCGTTTGAGCACTGATCCTGAAGGATAGGGAGCCTCTGCTCCTTAGCAACCGGGGCAGTGACTTTTTACAACGAGCTGACTTGATGTAATTGACCAATTATGTATTCATCTCATTTTATGTCAGTGTTTTATCGGGGTCCATCTGCACCTCAAATTCGGCGACCCTTGCCTAACTGCCTTCAACCTGCTGATTTAACAGTCCCCAAAGAAAGGACAGGCTTGTAGGTGGTGAGACCCCTATGTTTTTAGAAGTGCGATCAATGGGTTTAGACTCCCCCATAATCCTGGGTGGTGATTGCTAACTCCGTGGACCCCTTCTGAGTTGCCCCCACGCTGGGTATCCTTTCCAGAGGGTGGGCAGACATGTCCATGAAGCTGGGAGTTGCAGTTGGTTATCCAGCCCACAGATAACCGTCCTGTGCTTGGCGCATGGTCAAGATGCCATGGCCCACCAGCAGGAAGAACAGGACTGGGTACGTTTTCTGAAACTTCAGTGTCCTAGAGCCCTTGGGGGTTGTTCACTAAATTTTTCTCAATAATTAAGTTTTCTGGATAGCTGAAACTGGCTCTCTCTTAACCTTCTAATCCTTATTCAAGTGTTTATCGTTGAAAATCTTTTCGAATGTTTTTGCTCTTTGTTTCCTTGTAGCATATATTAGATATAATTGAATCCTTTTGATGACTGAGGGTTGTCATTATAAGCATCATTAATGAAACTTGTTCTGTTCCCTACTGGAGGTACCACAGTGAACACAGCAAATCCTCCCCCTAAAGGGATCATTACTATGCTATCAGATAAGCCACCACCTTATAATGAGCTAAACAGCCCAAAGACCTGCATTAGGTTGTTTTGCATTTGGTTCTTAAGTCTGCCCAACCCTGAGCCTTCCTGGTTCCAAATTCAGTGTAATTTCCTTTGTGCCAAAGCTTCTTTCCAAAAGTGAACCCTGGAAGGCTGGTATCTGAATACGTGTTCTTCTTGGTTCTTGGCCACAGTGTAGAGAGATAAGGTTGCTAAATAGCTGAGTGCTGGACAGGTGAGTTTGAATTCTACAAGTTGTCGTTAAATTCTTAACACATTGTTGACCAGTCACAAAAAAGTCATGTTTTCAAACCCAAATGTTGGCCGATAAGAAGTTAACTCATCCTTGCACTTGCATTAGCTTTTGCTATAAAATTGAAACAAGTTGGCATATTTAACATGCCTGCAAGTGTAACACACACAGCACATACTATGTAAACTTAATATTCATTATTGGCAAAATTATGACATTGAGACTTCCCCTGCTATTGTCCTATTAAGAGTAATAGGTTACAGTCAAAGTTTTAAAACACTTGCAAGGCCTACAGATTGTTGGGAGGATGACATCTCTAAATTTTTCGGCCTCTGATTTCTCATATCTCTTTCTTAGTAAAGGTTCTGGATGCTCCTGGTTGTGAGCTTCTTATTCCATCAGCTCAATTCATATGCTGTGGTGAATATCCCAGAAACCCTAACAATCATCCCAGCAGACTTAACCTTCTGAATTCAGAGATGTCATTATGAGGACATGTGGCTTTTGTTGTGTCTTAAGAGCCATTCTGTTCACCTGATTTAGGTTCTGCTGAAGATATTAATTTGAAATGAACACAGAGCACATAGTTTCCTAAGCCAAGGGATACCTGGAAGCTTTCTAGGTTTGTGGCATTTGAGTCTGTTATGAGCAGATGCTGACAAATGAAATTTTTGTTTATTGATGTTTCACTGGAGCCATAAGGCCTGCCCAGGCATCAGAGGCTGAGAGATGAGAACCTGGGGAGAAATTGAGAGGCCAGGGATTGGAGGGACACCAGTCAAAGTGCTTTCAGGAATCCAAGGGAATAGAATGTTTCTAGGGGGAGGAGTGATCAGATGTGTCAGATGCCGCTGATAGGTCAAGTATGAGAACTGAGGTTGAAATATTGTATTAAGCAGAATGAAGTTCTTTGGTGACCTTGACAGAAACAGATTCAGTGTGTGATGATCTAACACCCGACCGGAGAAGAAGAGAGAACAGGAGGGAAGTATCCAGACAGAGAGTATAGACATCTGTTTGGGATTAAATTTGCTGTAAATAGAGCAGAAAAACGGGGTCATGACTAGTAGGGGACATGGGATCAAGAAAGTGTTATTTTCTTACCATGTAGAGTTGTTATTTTATACCTATTAAAAGAGCTCTTTTAGATATGTGGGAAAAGTGATTATGTATGTATATAAGGAAATGTAAGTTAAATAAACTTACTGTGTTCCCAAAACCTCTTTTTCACTCAGGATGCTACTCTTCCGGATCCCATTTCCTTCCAGAGTCATTGATTTCCATTGATTGTGCTTTTTTCACATATTTTATTCTGAGTCCAAGAGTTGGTGATGCAGCATTTCTAAAACAATACACTGCTCTTGTCCCCAAGATCTCCTTCCAAGCAGGAGTTGGGTTTTGATGTCATTACTACATTAAAAAAAAAAAAAAGTTAAAGGGAACTTTATTTCTGCTGTACATAACTGTACATTGCTAAAAAATATGATTATATTAGTTTTAGCATTAAGGTGTGCATTCCAAATACATGCCTGTACTTCCTGCCCCTTAAACATGGTGGTGCTGTGTGAAAACTGTCAGATTATCCTGAGGGGAGGAAAAAAGGCTGTCATTGTCTAAAAAGAGTGGTGCGCTGGTTGAATTTTATAGCCAGCACTTGGCTATTGTAAATAGTCAGTTCAGAATAGTGTTATCATTTAGTCTTTCTTCTTGGAAGTTAATTAGCTCTTTGCTATTTGTTAGATTATTGTTTTGGATAATCTATCAGCATTTCTTTTTTGTGTATGAGATGAACTAGATGCACATCAAACTTTGAAAGAGTTTATTTCTTAGCTATGGTTTACATTCAGTATTATTTTATGTTTGTTTCAGGTGTACAGGGTAGTATTTAGACAATTAATACTTTATAAAGTGATTCCCCCCACCCCGATATTTCAAGTATCCACTTGGTATCATACATAGTTATGGCAATATTATTGACCATCACTTCCTACAATGTACATTTTTTTTTTAAGATATTTATTTTAATTTTATTGGACATAGACCCAGAAGTGGAATTGCTGGATCATATGGTAGATATATATATATATATATATATATATATATATATATATATATATATAATTTTTAAAAAAAAATTTATTGTTGTTGTATTACATCCATCCCCTTTTTGCTCCCCTCTGTCCCCCTCCCCACCCCCCCATTCCCCCCAAAGTCAATCCCCCCTGTTGTCCATGTCCATGGTTCCTTTATACTAGGTTCTTGTCTAAGCTGCTCCCCTTTCTTGCCTCTGCCTCCCCCCTCCCCCCAACCCCTTTTCCCCTGACCACTGAAGGCCTATTCCTTGTATTCATATACTTGGTTCTGTTTTGCTTGTTGTTAGTTTTGCTCATTATTG
>PVIW01008799.1:0-57407 GCA_004026585.1 Noctilio leporinus | reverse complement strand
ATGAGCAAAACTAACAACAAGCAAAACAGAACCAAGTATATGAATACAAGGAATAGGCCTGCAGTGGTCAGGGGGAAAGGGGTTGGGGGGAGGGGGGAGGTAGAGGCAAAGAAGGGGAGCAGCTTAGACAAGAACCTAGTATAAAGGAACCATGGACATGGACAACAGGTGGGATTGACTTTGGGGGGAATGGGTGGGTAGGGAGGGGGACAGAGGGGAGCAAAAAAGGGGATGGATGTAATACAACAACAATAAAGTTAAAAAAAAAAAAAAGAAGCAACAACTAACTCTAGACTTGACTGTAAACTGTCTGCCTCTATTGCTTTTTTCCTGACAACATGGCATAGGGGAGAGAGGGCACCTGGTGGAGAGACTTGCAGGAGCCAAAACATAGAGATGGAGCAGGGCGGGTGTTTGGGGACAGGTGGCTGTGGCCTGTGCCACCAGGGCAGCATAGTGGACCAGGCCTCAGTGGAGAGTGGCATTGGAGGGACACTGATTGATGACAGACAGCAGGGCCTGAAAGTCTGCAGACCTTAAGAGCTTCTTGGTTTGAAAACAGCACCATTGCCCAGTCTGAGGGCTTTATAGATCCCCAGGGTCCAGGCCTAGCCCTTATGTTCTCATAGAGAGCAAGGCCCTGGGTATATTTTCACCTGCAGAGAGCAGACCTGCTTGGAAATAGCAGGCAAGGCCTCAGAGGAGAAAGGATTCATATGGGATGATCAAACACTCATCCTTTGGTCAGTGAAGAGAGGAGGTTCTAACCCCCACCCCACAGAGACAATAGGAAGGGTACACAAAGGTGGGAAAGGCCAGGGTGACTCATGGGTGTGCCAACCCTCTGGTCTTGGATGCTACCAGCTGCCCTAGTAGCCACCCTCCAGCCCACCCACTGCCTGTCAGGGAAAGGGTTAGCCTCACAGTGAATGAGATAAACACATCTCTCTTCTCAGAGGGACTGTCTGTGGGGTTAGACAGGGTGATAGAACAACAACAAATAACAAGTAGAAATATAAATTATAAATACAATCTTGAAGGAAACAGCTAGGGAAGGGAGGTGGGATTGGCAGGGAAGTTTTTTCTGAAGATACCACCTTATTAAACAGATACTGGGGCAATGAGAAGGTACCACTATATGAAGGTGGGTGTAAGAAGGTGGGTACCACTATATGAAGGTGATCCAGGCAGTGGGAACAGTGTGTGCAAGGGCCCTGGTATGGGAAGGACCTTGGTATGGAGATGGAAAGAAGACAGGTGCAGTTGAACCACAGTAGGCAAGGAAGGCAAGTGGTAACAGGTGAGTTTGGAGGGTGAGCAGAGACAGTTTCATAGGCTACAGTGTCTTCATTCAAAATGCAACAGGAAGCCATGTCAGGCCTTTAAGCAGGGGTGTGCCCTGACCAGGGGTCAGTTTTCTCCATACTCCTCTGGGGGCTGCCTCTCCTATGAATAATTCCCACTCTGCATTTTCAAGTAGCAGAGTGGTTGAGAGGCTGTCATGTCATGTCTGTGGCCTAGCTCTGTCTCTCACTAAGGATGACCCGGAAGTTCCCAGTTTGCTCTTTGTCCACAGGGAATGCCATAACTTACCCTGAGGGATGTTGCGAGGGCTAAAGATTTTGTGCATGTGAACACACACCTACTCCCACGTCAATCCCAGCACAAGGCAGACTCTCAAAAGGTAGTTTTCAACTGTTCCCTGTGGTTCTCTGCTCTTCCTCTTACTCAAGGGCCATGAAGCTGAACAGTGGGGAGAGGTTGGATCAACAAGAAAACTGGCTTCTGTATAAATTTTATTTTTTTTTTAAATTTAAAAATATTTTATTTATTATTTTCAGAGAGAGAGGAAGGGAGAGAGGCAGACAGGGTGAGAGACATCAATGTATGGTTGCCTCTCACCTGCCTCCAGCTATGGACCCAGCGGGAGACCTGCCCTGCAACCTGGTTATGTGCCCTGGCTGGGAATCGAACCAGTGACCTTTGGGTTCGCAGGCCAGCACCTTATCCACTGTGCCACCAGCCAGGGCATTGTATGAATTTTAAACTATACGAATAAATTTAAAGATGGCACATGTTTTGGTTGGGAAAATGAAATATTATAGAAGATTTGATCTGTTTAAATTAATTCATCAATTTAATGCAACTCCATGTAAAAATATTTTTTTTGGAACTAAAAATATTAGTACCAATCATCGACATTTACTGAGCATTTACTATGTACTAGATATTGAGCTTGTGAGGCCGGTGTTATTCTCATCCTCATTTTTATAGACTAAGGTCCTAAGGCCTATAAAGGGGATAAGTAACTTGCCAAGATCACAGGGCCGGAAGGTGTTGAACATGGATGGTCTCATCTCCAAAGCCAGCACTCTTAATCTCTACCTGATTACTTAGAATGAGTATCGACACATGAACCAGTGTGAATAATAAGTAATATTCTGAGTAAAAGAAAGTTCCATGAGGGGGAATCTAGGCATGTCAGATCCTATTTTAAAGAACCAATATTTCGATTCAGATGGTATCTGCTGAAACTAAGGTTTATAAAAGAAAATGGAGACTTCACAAACAGATCAAGCAACATTAAAAGCCTAACATAAACAATTTTACTAAATGAAGGATAAGGGAAGAATTATTTAATAAATGACCGCATAAGCAATAAAAACTGGTGATGGTGGGGTGTGTGTGTGTGTGTATGAGGTAAATCCATATTTTACTTCATACAGCAAAATAAACTTGGGATGGGTAATCATCGAAGATATAAAATGAAATTGTAGAAAACTAGCAGAAAATAATCAGATAGGTGGAAGAAAGATCACTTTGTCAGCACTGAATCAATTTTAAAAATCACAAAGGACTAGAATGACAGATTGAACATTAAAATAAAACAAAAATAATAGGTTGGGAAATATTTGCACTATTGATAATACAGGAATAATATCTATAATATAAAAAATGCTTAGTCAAAGTTAGAAGAGGTTGAAATCCCCAACAGATGAATGACCATGAAACAGATCATTCACAGGAAGAATACGGATAGTAAATGCATGGAAAAACATTCATCTTAAAAGTCATCTAAGAACTGCTAAAGTAACTACCAATAGACACTACTAAACTATAAAGAAAAATGAAAGGGTACTCAATGCTTACAAATGTATATTAAGCTCCTTACATTTCTGGGAGGCAGCAAAATGAATTGGGCAGCTCTTTGGGAAAGTCCTTTGGCACTAAGGAGGAAGACCATTCTGCAGTTTCTGAGTCTTTTACCTGGATATTTGGCTAGGAAATTGTCTCAAGCGTAAAGTATGTATCAGCAAACAACTGTGAAGAACCCAAATACGGCTTATTAGGAGACTGAGTTGAATGGATGAGGAGGATACCCGCACACTTCAAAAATGAATCATGTAAACAAAAGAAAAAGGTGAGTAGCAAACACAAATGAGAATGTATGGTTGAAACAATGTAAACACATGTATACAGATGGGAGGTTTCATTAGTAAAAAGTTGCATTCTGTAGTGTTATTATAGATACTTTATTATTTTTACAATTTTCTCTCTCTGGTTGTCATACCGTCTTTAAAGTGGTGGTAAAGTAAAATTAAAAATCTGGACTTTAAGCAAGTTTGTCTAGTGGGGCAATATTTCCCAACGCGGTGGTGACATTAGGCGCCTCCTCCTTCCCGAAAGCCAGGAGCCATCAGCATGTTTTCCGCGACCTCTCTCCCAAGTCCCATCCCAGGCCCGGGAGTCTGGCCACTCCTGAGTCTCAGCGGTGCCTTGAGTCCATTCTGGAGAGAGCTTTCCAGAGTAGGTGGGGACTGGGAGAGAACTTTCCAAAGCAGGTGGGGGAGAGGGATGTCCGGCAAGCACCTGCGCTCTCTCGCCGGGTCAGGAACAAGCTCCAGGGAGCAATCGCCTGTGGGCACCTCTAGTTTCGGCTGGTTTGCAGCCACCGACGAGCTTCCGTCCTGACCCCAGCCTTGGCTGTCCCGGTTGAATTCGGCTGCTATCGCTGCCCCTCGACAGGGCCCCTCACCGCAGAAAAACTCGGAATTGCAGGGCGCCTCCTGCGGAAGCCTGGAGACTTCAAGTGAGCCTAAGGACCAGAGTCTGACTTCGCAGACGCGGGCACTTGGGTGCCCTTTCAGGTCTCAAAGGACGCGCCAGACTCCCAAACGATGGCCAAGTGGGGGACGCAGCCTTCTCTAGCGGCTACCCACGCCTATCTGGGGTTGGGCCGCCGCTCCGTCCTTTCCTTTGCTAATGCCATCTTGCTGAAGCGATCATGTGTAGACGACAGCAACGAGCGTCGCCCCGACCCAGACGCCAGGACCGACTAGAGGAAGCTGCTGGGTTTTCTGGACTTGGTCCCCAACCCAAGGTGAGGCGTGGGGGGACCCTCCCCGGTGAGTTTGAGCAGGAACCGGGTGGGCGCTGGTCCCCTGGGGCGGTGACCCCTTGTCAGGGCCCGTCAGCGCAGGACTGCAGCGCTGTCGGGGCCCAAGGCATTGCCGCGTGCCCTGCGCCACGGCCTTGGTGGTGTCTCGGCAAGTTGTGGGCTGGTGGCACGATGGGTGGCGTTGGCTGGCGGCACCGGACCCCCAGCACCTCTTTTTGCGAAGGCCCCCCGTATCCCACGCAGCCCCCACTGGGCAAAACGACTAACAGGGAGTCTTCGGAGAGGTCGTTCTGGGGGGCGCCACGCGCGCGCGGTGCGAGGGGCGCAGGCCGCCGGGAGGAGCGCTGGTGGGGGGGGGGGGCGCGGGCGCATGCGCCCTGCACCCGTGCCATATTGGAATGAGTCTGAGTCGGAGCGCGGAGCGCCGCTGCCGCCGCCTCCGCCGGAGCGCGGGTGGAGGGGGGCGGGGAGAGCTGCCGGCCGCCCCGCTCCGCCAGCCCAGCAGGAAGGAGGGCGCGAGCAGGCGAGCGCAGGCGGCGCGAGCGGAAAAAGCGCCCGTGCTGGGGAAGAAGAAGGAAAGAAAGAAAGAAAACGGGAGCGAGCAGGGAAAAGGGAGCGATTGAGGAGGGCGCGCGCGAAAACTCCCGGCAGGTAAAAAAGCGGGGCTGCCGACTGGGCCTTCCCGCGCGGCGGCCTGAGGGGCGGCAGCGCTGGGGCGGACGACTGCGCTGCACCCCCCTTGGTGCGGCTGTGCAACTTTGCCAGCGGAACCGCAGGGAGCCCCGGGGCAGCGGCGCGCGGGCTGAGGCGCCAACGGCAGAACGTTGGGGGTGGGGGCCGTGGGGGGAGCGGGGCGCCCGCGCGAGGCCTCGCGCGCGCCCGGCGTCCTGCGCGCCGGCCGGTCGGGCAGCAGGAGCGCGCCTGGGCTCCTTGCTGCAGCGGGCGGCTGCGGCTGAGGCTGGCGGCGGCGGCGGCGGCGGACACCACCGGCGCGCGGCGAGCCCGGCTGTGAAAGGAAAGTGGCCGGGCGGCACCGGCGAGCGCCCAAGTTCCCGGCGCGCTGGGCCCGCCGCACGCCCTCCCGCTCCTCCCGCGCTCCCGCCCTTCGAGCCCCGCGGACCCGCCCCCCGGGCTCGCTCCGGGCGGCGCGAACCCGCAGCAGAGGCTGGGGGCGCGCCGGTCCAAACTTCGGAGGGCTGAGGTGGCCGCTGCTCCGTGGCGGAGCGTCCAGAGGCCGCCGCTACCGGTTGCTTCGGCCGGCGTGGGGGAGCGAGCCGGGCCTCCCTGGGCCGTGCCCTAGCGGGCAGTGGGCTCGCCGCCCCGCCCGCCGCCGCTCGGGGTCCGCCACCCTTTCGATTTCTGTTCTTGGGAGTCTCGTTTTGGAGACTGGGAAGGAGGCAGTGGGGAGGCGAGCCCTGTGCGCCGAGACGCGGGGCCTGCTCTGTGGGAAGCAGAAAACGCCTTCTGAGTACAGAAATAAATTCCCGCGGAAAAGATGTCTGTTATGTTAAGTTTTTCACAAGATGTCAGCTGTTCGCCAGGGGCAAAAGCTGAGCGGGGAGCACAGGTCACTCACGGGTCTTGAGAGGGCGGGAGTGGAGCAGGACACTCCTGTCAGACGCGGTTTTCACTTAGCGGGGTTGTTCCCGGGCCCCACGCAGATGGGGCTGGCGACCTGCCCCCCATGTTTCCGGTGCCCTACTTACGGTGATGGGCGATGTCGTTCGAGAGCCTGGAGCCGTCGAAGAGGTTCGAAAGGAAACAAGATGGATTTTGTCAATCCCCGCATTGTGTTCTTGAACTGCTTTTTATGGTGTCCTACTTTATTGCATCGGAAGAAAAATGTCCAAAAGGTAATGTTCATTTGCCAGCTGTCTTGAGAGGAAGATGAGTGTGCCTCTGTGCGTGGACTTTGGGCCCTGTTGGCGCTGTTTGGAGGGATGTGCTAAACCCTCTAGGCCACAGGTAGAGTCAGAGTTCAGATTTGTTTACTGTGTCAGAAAAGGGACCGGCCTGGTGGAAACGGGAGTGGCCCAAGGTCAGGCAACAGTTCTGTCACTGCCCTTGTCCATGACTAGCTGCCTAATCTTGGGGAGTCTCTTACCCTTTATAGATCTGGTTTTCCTTCTTTGCAAAATCAGGGGATGGATGGATCATGGTTTTCTGTGTGCTTTCAGTTCTAAGACTCGGTGACTTTTAAAATTAAAGATAAAAAAATCAGTCAGTTTTTAAAATGTTATACATTAAGGTGCTCAAATTTGCATCTTTATTAAAATGCATTTGGAAAAAACATCTTGGTAGTTATACCTGGAAGGGTAATGTCATTTATTACCAGAACAAAGACGTTTGAAAATGTGTTTCAGTGTGTTTTAGAAACTATCTAATTTTTTAAAACTGAGGTCTAAAGGCACCGGCCTTCAAACCCAAAGGTCATTGGTTGGATTCTCAACCAGTGCAACATAACCAGGTTGCAAGCCAGGTCTCCAGCTTGCAACCAATGTATGGTTGCCTTTTACCTGCCTCTAGCTACAGACCTGGCTGGAGACCTAGCTGGAGACCTGGTTATGTGCCCTGACTGGGAATCGAACCAGCGATCTTTGGGTTGACAGGCTGGCACCTATCCATTGAGCTACCAGCTAGGGCTACACAACATTTTAAATGACAGCAATTAAATTGATTTATATATGTAGGATATTTGTCTGATCTATCAAATTATTAAAACATGAAAACAAAAACAAAAGGTAACTAAAAATTGTCAGAGGTGATTTTTTAAATTTCAACATGATAAAGATGCCTTTTTGTATTAGAACTCTAGGAAGTTGGGTTTTCATATTCTTCGCTGAAGCAAGTACTTCAACAATTTGTTTATCCTTCCCAAATGTCATTTAATATATTCTTCTACCATTTCTTGTTTCTATTTCTAAAGCAGTGGAGTTAGAGATGTTTTTTTTGTTTGTTTGTTTATTTTTAAAAGATTTTATTTAATTATTTTTTATAAAGAGGGGAAGGGAGAAAGGCAGAGAGGGAGAGAGACATCAATGTATGGTTGCTTTTCACCTGCCTCCAGCCACAGACCTGACTGGAGGCCTGGTTTGCAACCTTGTTATGTGCCCTGGCTGGGGAATCGAACCTGCGACCTTTGGGTTCGCAGGCGGGCGCCTTATCCACTGTGCTACCAGCCAGGGCTTAGAGGTTTTTAAGTGTGTTTTTTTTTCTGTAAGAAACTTATTACATAGTGAGGACACCTATGTAATAGAAAGTTAGGAACAGTGTAAGGCCTGTGGTAGGGATATAGGGGGAATAGTCCACCAAGTTGAAAGATTTTCTTTTGTGAAGTAAGTCATTTTCCTGTAACTAAGTTAGCTAGCCAGTTGGCTAACAGCTAAGCTGGATTTGCTCACTCTGCTCCAAGATTCATGGCCTCATTAGCCTAGAAAGTAATTGATTATTGAGTTATAGGTCCATACTTTTTTTTGAGGCTCTTTTTATATTTCTTAGCTTTTGCATGATCAAATACTTAATTTAAAGCTTACTAAAATTTTGAGAATGTAGCTAAAAAGCTGTACAATGAGAAACAAAACACATATAATATCTTTTTTTTTTTTTTTTTTTCTTTTTCATATAATATCTTAATCATGGGGAATATAGTCAAAAATATTGTAATGATTGTATGTGGCACCAGGTAGGCACTGGAAATACGGGGAGAACACAAGTTTGTGATTTTTTTTTTAAAGATTTTATTTCATTATTTTTAGAAAGAGGGGAAGGGAGAGATGCAGAGAGGGAGAGAGACATCAATGTAGGGTTGCGTTTCACCTGCCTCCCGCCACAGACCTGACTGGAGACCTGGTTTGCAACCTGGTTATGTGCTGGGGAATCAAACCTGCGACCTTTGGGTTCACAGGCCGGTGCCTTAACCACTGTGCTACCAGCCAGGGCCTGTGATTTCTAACAACTGTGCTGTGTACCCGAAACTAACATAAAATAATATTGAATATAAACTCTAATTGGAAAATAATATTTAAAGTTCATTTTTAAAAAAGTTTTTCCTTGATACATATCTTGTAAACGCTGATTTTTGTCTTTAAAGATACTTTGCCTATCTATACTCTTGCTTCTGTAGGGCACTTTTGCTTTTATAGTGGTAACTAGATTAGGCTTAGCTATAGAATGATGGTGTAGAAGCGTTCTATAGGCTTACCTATAGAATGATGGGTTGGACCCGAGAGTCTGTAGAAAAGGTGAACTGTTAAACTTCATTGGCTTAAAAAAAAAGATTTTATTTATTTTTAGAGAGAGGGGAAGGGAGGGAGAAAGAAAAGAAGAGAAACATCAATGTGTGGTTGCCTCTCCTGCACCAACTAGGGACCTGGCCCACAACCCAGGCATGTGCCCTGAGTGGGAATTGAACCCAAGACCCTTTGATTCGCAGACTGGTGCACAATCCACTGAGCCATACCATTCAGGGCTCCATTGGCTTTTTAATGATGATTTCATGTTATATTCACATTAAGTTGAGGAATACAATCTGAAAAAGCAGAAGACCGTTATGTAGGCAGGTAATTTGAATGCTAAATGTTTTTATAATAAAATTTTGGTACCTTATAATTTTCTGAAACTTTATTTTCTGCAACTACTTGGCAGTTAGCCATTATTTCAGAAGAAGTGAGAATAAAAGAACATGTAATCAGTACATGTACCTCTTTGTTATGGCAGGAAAGTTTTCCTTTAGTAAATAGCATTTGTTATCTAACTATAATATTTTGTAATTGAAAAAATGTTTCTCCTTATGCATAGTTGTTAAATTGGATGAAAGTCTCTGGGGATTTTGGTTACCTGGGAGATTTTGAACCATTAGACCTTGGGGAGTGGGATTTTGATATGACTGTATGCTTTCTTTTGGTGGTACTAGCTTCACTGGAAAATTATTTAAAATAGAAAGGATATGGTGAGGTTGTTGCAGGTTCATTTTTAAACTTTACAAAAGTGGGAGAGAGGATCAGAACAAAGACAAATTATTAATAGAAAAAATATAACTTCACTGCAGAAGTTTTAACAGGTTTGTAGACCTTTGCCAAAACTCAGAGGCACCTGAAGATTTGTATATACTTATTTTTTTAAATATATTTTAAAATTCATTATTTTCAGAGAGAAGGGAAGGGAGGGAGGAAGAAAGGGAGAGAAGCATCAATGTATGGCTGCCTTTCACCTGCTTCTAGCTACGGACCTGGCTGAAGACCTGGCTTGCAACCTGGTTATGTGCCCTGACTGGGGAATCAAACAAGCGATCTTTGGGTTCGTAGGCTGGTGCCAATTCACTGAGCCACCCCAGCTAGAACTCTGGTTTGTTTTTTTTTTATTTAAGAAGGTGTTTATAATCGTATTCAGCTTTCTTTAGCTTTAAATGATCACTGAAGAACATTATTTCAGAACAAAAAATGTAGTTGATGTATTGTGCTAAATGATAAAGTCCCTCTTGAACTTTGTGGTTTGATAGTTGAGTAATTTCAAAACCAAGCACTTGGCTGTGCAGGAAGAGAATGTAAGGTAGCATTTCTGACATGTACAGTGCTCCATGTACGTTCTTTTTGAAGTTTTTGCTTAATATAGAGAAAGTTAATTACTAGACCAATTTGAAACAGATAGGACACTTTAGAGTAACTGTTTGGTCTGAGAAAGTTGGTTCTGGACATTTGGAGAAAATCTTAGATGAGAGATCGAAGGTGGTTTGTTGTGACTTGCAGGACATTCATATTTGGAATGACAACATGAGATGGGGCTGAGAAATTCAGCAGTTATTAAAATACCTCAGGAGTTTTTCCCAATAACATTCAACCTAAAGTGTTAATCCTAGCAGTCAGCAATATTGTGCTAAGGTTATGTGGTGACAGATGATGAATAGAATTGGGGTGGAGGGAAGACTAAATTAAAAAAAAAAAAAATTAGTGGGATGATCACACTGTAAGGCATAAAAATCTTTAATCACTATATTGTACACCTAAAACTATATAACCAATACAATTGTATACCAACCATATTTGAATAAAAATACATAAAAATATAATGTTTATTAACAAGTATTTTATTTGAATCCTAAGTTACTATTTTTACTCTAGTTTTTTACATATTATTTTTTATTTTTTTTAAAGCTTTTATTTATTATTTTTAGAGAGAGGGGAAGGGAGAGAGGCAGAGAGGGAGAGAGACATCAGTGTGTGGGTTGCCTTTCATCTGCCTCCAGCTACAGACCTGGCTGGAAACCTGGCTTGCCAACCTGGTTACGTGCTCTGGCTGGGGAATCAAACCAGCTACCTTCGGGTTTGCAGGCCAGTGCCTTATCCACTGTGCCACCAGCCAGGGCAGCTTTGAGTTTCTTTTAGTGTTGGTGTTTCAGTCCTCAGTCATGAGTTATATTTGTATTTATAATATACATAGTTTTTGTTGTTAATACAAGTAACACTGTATACAAATTGGGGCTTAAACATAGATCTACCCCTAGGCTTAACTGCACCTGGTTTTCCTTAAGGGCACATAGTGGCTCCTGGGTGAACTGAGAAAAGCTTTGCTTGACTCTGTTGCCAGATGTCTATAGTGGCTTTGACAAGGGAAACGGGATTGGACTTTTCTAGCCTCCCCTTTGTGTTTGGGTCTCACATCTCTGCATTGAGTAATTGAGGAGGGTTCTGTGACTTACAGCTAGACCCAGGGTTCTGAAGAACCCCCTAACCCCCCACCTTTGACTTTTACCCTGATTTTGGCTTCCTATTAAGTTTTCCTGAAAGGAGCTCTTTCCAGCTCTTTTTTCCAGCTGTACCAGTAAAATCTTAGGTTTCAGTATTGTATTTTTCCATAGTCTCCTAGAGGGGCTTCTCTATTCTCTCTGTCTCATCTTTGACCTCCTCATGATCTCCTTTTTCTCTTAGAGTTTCAGCCCCTTTGGGCCTGGATCTATTATCTGATCATTTATTTGTTTCCTGGTCAGTACCCTTTACCCAGGCTCCTTTGCCTTTCTGAGGTCTCTGCTGTGTATAATACCACCCAGTCTTGCCTGTGTCTACTCGGCTCCTGGATACAAATCACCCCACATTTGGGGTCTCCTCTTGAAGTGGCCCTCAATGGCTCCGCATGGTCCCGTCTTGAGGCAGACCCTTTCATTTTGCTTTTATGACCTTTTCAAACCCTCTCTTGTTTCTCTCTTTACATCTCTCAGTGAATTCATCCACATTTAGACTTCACCTACCTCTACTGCTCCTACACCCTTTTGCGGAGCTTCAGATGCACTTGTTATTTGCTGTTTGGACCCTCAATTTGGATGCCTTACAGGCCCAAACAGAATCCTTCCTTCTACCCTAAAGCTGCTGTTCCTCTAGGATGCTTGTCTCCCTGGGTCTCTTTCTTTACATTCCTTCTCAGTGAATGGTGTTTGTTTTGTCCCTTGGCAACTTTCCTGTGGAACTCGGAATCTTATTCTTGAATTACCAACTTCTGACTTAAGAACATGCAGTTCTTACTCCTTGGCTTTCAAATATTTTTTAAAGATTTGCAACTCTTTGTTTAGATAAAATCTTTCTAGGAAGCCCCAAATAAATAAAACTAGAGTTCTCCTGATGGAAGGGGAGTGAAGGACCTGCTGTGCCAGGTAGGGCTATAGCCTCCCCTTCTGTAAATGGAGCTCCCTGGAGTTGCTGCCTGCAGCGCCCTAATGGTGTTCTGCTGTTTGAAAACTGGTATCTCTATTCTATACCCTACCTCTTTTCCATTGGTTTTCTTTGGAAATTTTTATTTTCAATGTGCCTGATAAACATAAAATCAGTGCCAGTGATGAATCTTGCAAAGGAAGGGGAAAGCCACTTTGGAAAGTGAAGCTAGGTATTAAAAAGAGCAAGCTCTATTAAATGTTTCAAAAATGCTAAAGGGTTCCTTTCAAAATTGATGTCTGTTAACTTTTTCTTTAATGCTGCATTTCTACCACATGGACATTTTATTTTATTTACCAGTATAGCAGGTGTAGTCAACTCATAATATAACTAAAATACTATGTATATTTTGCTGTGAAAAAATATAAACCTTGTTTGGTTGCCTCCTGTTGTTCTCCATGTTTCTTGTTCAGTCTGTCCAACACACTTGGACCAGATAGATTTTTCTTAACAAACTTGATTTTATCACATTAAAACAATCCCACTACCTTCATGGTAAAGTCCAAACTCCTCAGGAAGACACACAGAATGCTTGAAGAGCTTCTCCTCAGTACAACTTATTGCCCTCTTACATGTGCTCTCACTATAGCCATGTCGAGACCACACTCTTCTGTAAATCTTTTCATATGGATGTCCCTCTACCCAAAGTCCTTCTATTAATGCCGCACTCCCAAATGTCATTCTGGCCTGTAGCACTTTCATACGTTTTGCCATATTTGATTACAATTATTTTAATATATTTTAAATTAACTTTAAAAATCTGACTTTTTAACCTACATTTTATAAAGTATTATTACATTTTATTTTTAGTTATTAAAAACATTTCTTTAAAGATTTCACCCATCATCTCTAGAGACAGGGGAAGGGAGAGAAGCAGAGAGGAAAGAGACATCAATGTGTGGTTACCTTTCATCTGCTTCCAGCTACAGACCTGGGTGGAGACCTGGCTTGCAACCTGGTTATGTGCCCTAGCTGGGAATTGAACCAGCAGTCTTTGGGTTTGCAGGCCAGTGCCTTATCCACTGTGCCACTAGCCAGTGGATAAAATGTATTATTACATTTTAAAATTAAAAATAGATTGCACAATGGACTACTCAGTTGTAAAAACAAAGAAACAACAACAAAAAAGAAGGATCTTTTACCCTTTGTGATAGCCTGGATGGACCTGGAGAACATGATGCTAAGTGAAATAAGCCAGTTAGAAAAAGACAAATACTTTATGATTTAGGTTATATATGAAATCTAATGAACAACCAAAATAGTGACAGACTGATAGAGGGCAGGTTGACAGCAGGTTGAAAAGCTGTTGGGGATAGCTGGGTGAGGAGGGTGGAGGGATTGCGTTTTTGCTTAAAAGAGAGAAAAAACTAATGACACAGACAACAGTATGGTGGTTGCCTGCATTGGGAGTTGTGGAGAGAGGTGGAGGGGAGTATGGAAAGGGTAACTGATGATGGACGGAGACTTGATTTAGGCAAGTGAACACACAATATAATGTACAGATAATGTGTTGTAGAATTTTGCACCTGAAACCAGTATAATTTGTGAACCAATGTCACTCCCATAAGTTCAATAAAAAAGAAAAAATAATGAAATATAAGTAATAATTAAGGTAATCAGTTTAGATAAAATATTTTTGATTCTGACACCAAAAGCAAAAGCAACAATTAACAAGTAGGACTATATCATGATAATGGTGTTGTGATTATATAGGAGAATGCTGTTATTTTTGGGAAATGCAAGTTGAAGAGTTTTAAGGTTTAAGATGAGGTGTCATGATGTCTTCAGCACTTTCAAATGGCTCATAAAGTATACACAGGGGTAGGCAAAAGTAGGTTTACATTTGTGAGTAAACGAAAATTTATTTTTGTATTATTTATTATCATTGTTTGTGTTACACAGTAAACTTTTTGCCCACCACCTTTTTAAAGAGAGAGAAACATTGTTCAGTTGCTTTCAGCATGTTTCCCAACTGGGGACTGAACGCATGATCCAGGCATATGCCTGGACTAGGAACTGAACCTGTCACCTTTTGGTTTATGGAAATGATGCTTCAACAACCATGCCACACTGGCCAGGGCTCCCCATCCATTAAAAAAAAAATTAACTGGTATTGCTCTTCATTTAAAATATCTTGGTGATACTCAAGTACAACTAGATCTGCCTCATCCTTTTAATGGTTGCCTAGTAATTATGTATATGCAAAAACTTATTCATTTGGTTCTCTGTGTATGTTCTAGGTTCTTTCTTTCTTTTTTAATGGTACAAACTATTATGGACTGAATTTGTTTGGATTAAGACAAGTTTCTAATACTTTAAGTGGGTTTTTTTGGGGAGTTGGTGTATTTGTAAAAGTACGTAGTTCTGCATCTACTTCCTGTCCTGCAAGTGCAGAAGGAAAAAGAACTGGGTGTAGTAGAGGAGTTGGAGGTAAAGTCATGGGGAGGTCTTAAACCCTGTCCCCCGCCATTCTCTCCCTGCCCCATGTCATAGAAGAGGTTGCAGAAGAAGAGTCCCCCAGCCAAGTCTTGGCAGACTAAAGCATGTGAAGGTGGCTGGAGGGTCCTGAGGTGTGACCATGCCCTTAAAGCCCAAGAACTGAGTGCATGCTGCTTATTTTATATTAGATAATGTTTTATTTATTTATTCAGTATTTTGATTTTGAGAAACTTGCAGCAGCTTAGATTGGCTGGCAAATTATATCAATTTCTGGGAAATTTTCTGTATTTTTTAATTCATTGGCAGAAATACAGCTAAATTAAGAAAAATAGTTGAGCCCTGGCTGGTGTGGCTAAGTGGATTTAGTGCCAATCTGTAAACCAAACTGAAAGGTTGCTGGTTTGATTCCCCATCAGGCATATGCCTGAGTTGCAGGCCAGGTCCCTGGTTGGCATGAGAAGGGCAACCAACTGGTCGATGTGTCCCTAGTGTATCAATGTTTTTCTCTCTTTCTTTCTGCCTTCCTTCTGCCCTCTCTAAAAATAAATAAAGTATTAAAACCAAAAAAAAAAAAAAAAAGTTGATTTTTACCTGAGTTACTTGGAAAGGGATTTTTAACACGATACTCTGGTTTTAGCACAGTAGTTTTGAAGATACTGAATTTGGAATCTTGAGGTGTTGTGTAGTTAAACCTTACAGTATTGTATAATCTCAGTAGTCCAAGTTGTTAGTTATTAGCCTTTACTGGAAGAACTTCAGAACACTTCTCAGAGCATGTAATCAATATACCTCTTATCAGTATCTCTTTTGTGTACTGCCATTGACTGTAAAATGCTTTCTGCAAAAAATGTGTAATGATTGCCTTGGCTGGTGTGGTTTGGTGGCTTGAGAGCCAGTCTGCAGACTGAAAATTCCCTGGTTTGATTCCTGCTCAGGGTACATACCTGGGTTGCGAGTCAGGTCCCCAGTTGGGGGTGTGCAAGAAACCTTTCTGTTTCTCTCCTTCCCTTTCTCCCTCCTTAACCCTCTCTATAAAATAATAAATAAATAAAATCTTTTGGAGAATGTGTAATGATTTATGTTAGCATATTCTTTGTGTGTGTGTGTGTGTGTATGTTTATTTCTAACCCATGATGGTTGTTGCTTGTTTAAAAGGTATGCACACTTAGCCCTTGGTAGGTAGTCTGTGAGCACTTGTGTACTTTCCTGCAGGGGTTCTCAGCCACTCTTAGCCATTGAGAACTCTACTGGGCTTTCCTGAGTCAAGTGTGTTTGCTGTGTGGTAGCCTTCTTTCTGCCCATTATTTTGTGTTCTAGTGAGTAATTTTGACCCACCAAAGCAGAAAAAAGGATGCAACTTGTCCAAATGGATATATGGCAAAGAAATAGTATCACGTTTTATGTATACCAAAAAGTAAGTTTTATGGATCAATAACGTGCCTTCAAAAAGTGATCTGAGGAAAAGAAGTACAGTTATCCCCTTTACCTGTGTTTTTGCTTTCTACTGTTTCAGTTACCCTTGGTCGGCCATAGTCTGAAAATATTAAATGGAAAATTAAAGAAATAGTTTATAAGTTTTAAATTGTGTGCTGTTCTAAGTAGCAGGATGAAGCCGTACACCATCTCACTCTGTCCTGCTTGGGAAATGATTCATCCCTTTGTCTAGGGTATCCATGTTATATTTGCTGCCTGCCCAATAATCACTTAGTAGCTTTCTCTGATGTCAGATCGGTGAGTATTATGGTGCTTGTGTTCAGATAACCCTTATTTTGGTCCCCCAAAATAACCCTTAATAAAGGCCCCAAAGTGTACAATATGCCAGAGAGGAGCTGTAAAGTGCTTTCTTTAAGTGAAAAATTATGTGGGTATAGGTAAAAAGCAGTGTATATAGGGTTCGGTACCATCCGCAGTTTCAGACATTCAGAATGTATCCCTGATAAAGGGGGGACTACTGTATTGAAATCAACACACAATCAGGGTATGTCAAGTTCTTTGTAGTGTGAAAGGCTTTGTGAATAACAGGATCACCTGTTAACAAGCTGACCACCCAATGTCTAAAGAACCTGTGGAAGAAGCAGTGGCTTGAAGGCATGTTTTAACCAGATGATTTGAAGAAGATTGAAGAGCAAGCAAATTTCTTATGGATAATGCCTAACAAGTTGGCATAGGGACTCTGCTTTCATGACCTCTGAGAATCTTCCACTCATTCTTATTGAAAAAGGCGCCCCTGATTGGCTAAGGTGCAGATTAGGGCTCAATAGAAGTACTATCCTCGAGGCAGATGGCAGGCACTAAATTTCCTTCTCAAGTGAAAATGACAGTACCCCTTCCTGGAGGTACCACATGATCTGATACCTAGGTGTGAAGTGAAATAGTGATGCTGGGGATTTAGGGAATGCAAAGTTGCGAAAGTTTCTGCCCTGGAGAAGCTTATAGTACTGGGATAAGACATGATACAGAATAGCTGTCAAAAAGGTACAGAGTATCTACTATGGAAGATACTTTGACGGGTGTGGGAAGGGACTAACATTTTTGTAGGGCATTGTTTTGAGAAATAATTTTTGTGGGAGTGAGTGATCTGTGTTTACTCATATTTTATTGTTAGTGTAGGAATTTCTAATAAACTAAAATACTTGTTTTTAGTGGAGAAAAGGCTCTGTAAAATAAAAATCCCTGAACATTTTCTTTTCAAATCCCTTTCTAAGCCGTTAATCTTTAATGCTGCTTTAATCTGAAGCTACTATGGAAAGGCTCCTGCCACCTCTTCCTCTTTGAGAGTAGTAGAGGAAGCAGAGAACCAGCTACAGATCTTTGGGTTGATAATCTGGAACTATAGGCAGGCCCACAGAGACCCCTGGAAGTGGAGTGAACAGCAGTTAGAGTATGGGAGTGGAAGGGAAGCTGTTAACTTGTGGCTGTGAGTTTATAGCCAGGCAAGGATTACAGTATATACTAGATGGACCCCAACTTTTACTTTATATTATCTATTCAGCTCCCTTATTTGCTCTTTAATTGCCGAGGGAGGTTATTATGGTGGGTGGTGCTTATTATATATGAGTAATTTGCTATTTTGATTAATAATCCTGTATTTCTTCTTCTCTTTCCATACAGATTAACCTTAAACTTCATTTATTTATTTTTAAGAAATAAGCTAGTTTTGGTAGTGTGGTGGAAAAGGAACCAGAAAATTGAGTTCAGGTTAGCCTACTGGAGAATTTTGGTAGGGTATTAGGGTTTAGAAGAAATGAAGTACCCTTTTATTATAGTTAAGTACTTTCCTGTTTATTATACTTATAATTTGAAGTTTGAGATGTAAAGATTACCTTGGCAATTTGCTTTTTAATGTAATGATGTTTATAGTGTTAATGGTCAGAAAGTTATTTCTCTTTAAGTAATATTTATTTTTCAGGAGAGGGGAAGGGAGGGAGAAAAAAAGGGAGAGATGCATCAATCTGTGGTTGCCTCTTGTGTGCTCCCAACTGGGGACCTGACCCAAAACCCAGGCATGTGCCCTGTCTGGGAATTGAACCAGTGACCCTTTGGTTTGCAGGCCAGCACTCAATCCACTGAGCCACACCAGCCAGGGCTCGTGAAGTAGTTTAAAACATTACACTTCCTTAAAAGTGATAAATTGTGTTTGGGGGTAGAACTTTTTCTAAAGACTGCCTATATATTATCTTTGCAGTCATCCATTAGGAAGACAATCTTAGCTCTTCATAACACAACCTAATTAATACCTTGAATAGCAGGGTTTCCAAGTGCTGGCAATAGTTGTTATAGAGCTTCTACACCGGAATTGATTGTTTTTTTTCCCCTTTGGTTCTTATCCAGTTTACTTTTCAGTTATGCATGATTTTTTAAAAAGATTTTATTCATTATTTTCAGAGAGAAGGACAGGGAGGGAGGAAGAAATGAAGAGAAGCATTAGTGTATGGTTGCCTTTCACCTGCCTCCAGTTAAGGACCTGGCTGGAAACCTGGCTTGCAACCTGGTTATATGCCCTGGCTGGGAATCGAACCAGCGACCTTTGGGTTCATGGGCCAGCATCTTATATACTGTGCTACCAGCCAGGGCTTGCATGATTCTTAACTTGTGATATTTTCCAATTTTCTGTTAATCAGAAGCCATAATTTGGAAGGGAGATGAGTAGAGCAAAGCCCAGCATTACATCTAGGCTGGACATAAGAGTTCTTTCAAGAGGAAAATTTAAACTGTGTTCAAAACTCTTGGTCTTACACTGGCTGGGGTGCTCAGTTGATTAGAGCATTGTTTTGTGCACCAGAGCATTGCAGGTTCTATCCTCAGTCAGGGCACATACCTAGTTTTCAAATTTGATCCCCAGTAGGGGCACATTTGGGAGGCAGCTGAGTGATGTTTCTCTCACGTCTATGTCTGTTTGTCTGTCTAGCTCCCTCTCTCTCTAGAATTGGTGAATATAGCCTCAGATGAGTATAAAAACTAGAGACTCTTGGTCTTAAGAAAATAAGGAAGTAAAACTATATTTTAGAAATATTTTTATTAACTGTTAAAATATGTTTTGATGCTTGAAGATGGGACAGCTTTATTTCTGGGCCTTATTACCTTGGTTCAGAAATGAAGGTCATGGAACTTCCAGATTCTTTCTAGTTCTAAAATTCCTAATTACTGTCTAGAAGATTTAGATATGATTTTCCTCTTGGAAATAGAGTTAATAGGGTAATGCTTTATCTCTAATTTGATCACTTAAATGAAAACTGAGTTTATAGGTACATTTCTATACTACTAGGAACTCTATAGAAATTTCTATTAATGTGAATTCCAGGAATATTCAGAGGACCAGTCCCTGACATTTTAAGGGTCAATAAGGACTTCAAAATAAATAATCAAAATTTGCCTGGCATCCTCACTGTCATACTTTGGTCCAAGTTATCCAATCTTATTTAGACTATTGCAGTGGTCTCCTGATTCCCACTGCTACTCTGGTCAGTCTACATACTCTTCTCACAGAGGAATCTTGTTAACAGGTAAATTAGATGATGTCATTCCTCTGTTCAGAATCTACTGCTATAGCTAAAGTCTTTATTGTATCCCACAAGGCTCCCATGGCCTAGCCTCCCTACCTCCCAAACTTCCTCCTTCTTATTTGCTCTGGCCATGTAGGACTCCCTTAACATGCTGAGAGGCCTCCCTCCTTAGGGCCTTTGCACCTTTTGTCCACTCTGGCTGGAAGGCTCTTCCTGTAGATACATGCATGACTAGCTTCTTTCCTTCCTTGGGGTTTTTCCCAAAAATCATTTCAGTGACCTGTGTCTTTAAAATTTAAATTCTGCAAAATTTTATATCCCTACCCCTGCTTAGTTTTTTTTTTTTTTTTTTTAATCCTTAGCATTTATTATCCCACACTGTGTATTTTACTTATATGTACATTTTCTCCTCCACTAGAACATAAGCTCTTTGGTGATATGGAGTTTTGTCTGTGCTGCTTATTACTAAATCACCAGCACCTCAAACAACTATAGTAGGTACTCAATTGAAAAAGAAAACTGTTAGATGAATTGATGAATGAATATTTTATAGCATAGCTTCCTATCCTGGTCTATGAATTATAGAAATTCCAAATTTGGTGGGCTATTCACCTGTTAGTGTCTCATCAGGAAACCCCAAAAGGGGATATAATTCCAGGAATTGAATAAAAAGGAAACTCTGGAGGAGCTAAGAGGGAAAGTGTTATCCCAGATCTCCAAACCCCCATTTTTCACTCTTGCTGCTAGAGTTCACTGTCATGATGGAGGAGCTTGTACTCCTGCCACTGCTGTTGCCGGAGCCTAATGGGAGCACAGTGACAAGAGGGGTTTGGGGGTATAGATTTCAGGCCTGATGCATTGAGGAGAGTATAGAATGGTAGGTGTGGACAAATACTCACATAAACTATCCAGCACAGGTAGTGTTTATTCAATTCATGTGTGAAGATAAACTTAGATGTAGGACAAACTAAAGTGAGTAGTTTAGGCTATGATGCCAAATTAATAGCACAGGGTACGATCTTAGATTTCCAGTAAAACATTAGAAAGCCTAGTCACATCCATGTGTTGAACCACAAAACTGAACGCAGCTCTAGAAATGGAACAAGACAGGAAACATATCTTCACTGTGGCCATGATCTCTTTATGTGATTAAAGTGCTCATTTCCGCAACTTGAGTAAATCTGTGTTTAGGCCCACTTGTGCCCCAGATTAGATCTCTCTGTCACCTAAAGAATCATACTGGCCTCATGTAATCAAGTTAGAGTCATTACTCAAATCCCTGCTCTCATTTGCAGGTCTGAGATGTGACAGGTTTGTGTTTGTGGCCTCTGTGTGCTGCTCAAGTCATGCCCAACTCCCCACTTCCCCAGGACACTGCCAGGATCTTGTCGCTCCCCTCCTCCCTTTCCTCCTCTTCTCACTTTGTAAACAAGGATATCAGTGTCTAAATATACTTTCTAACTATATTCATGTTCAGCAGTCAATATTTTTTATGTGAATTCAGCACTAATAAGTTTTTTCTTTTTTTAAATAGGGATGGCAGCATTTTTAATCTCAACATTTAGAGGGAGAAACTAGTAAAAATGGTTAAGTTATATATTTTAGGGTATTAACTGTTAGGCTCAAGGTAGTCAATGGTGAACCTCTACTTTCATTTACTGTATTACAAAACTCTGGTGGAAACCTTAGATTGGAAATATTTTTTCTCCCTTTTCTTTCTTTTTTCCCCTTTTTTCACTTGTGTTTCTTCTTTCTGCCGTTGATCATAAAAATACTTTTTGACCCTGCATATACAACCTAAAGAAGATGGAAGCTTATCTTGTGGTAAAGTAGGGAGATAATGAACCAGTAAGGAAATAAATAAAACCCAGTATTTGTGATAAGTATTTGGCAGGTAGACTGAGTGATTTGAGATAGGGACATGCTCAATGGGTGAATAGAAAAAAATCCTATGTACTTGTGATTTTAGACTAAGATGTGAAGGGTGAGAAGCAGCTGTGTTAAGAGCACTTTGGGCAAGATAATAGCACTTGCAAAGGCCTTGTGATAGGTGATAGTCTGTGGTGAATTAGGAATTTATAGAGGGGGAGTATGAATGGGAGAAGATGGAGAGGTAAGTAGAGACCAGATCTTGTAGGGCCTTGTAAATCCTGGCAGAGAGTTTGTTGTTTATTATTTAGGAAGCTACTGAAAGGCTTTATGGAGAACTGTGACAGGGTCTGTTTTGCCTTTTAAGAAGATATTTATCCACTGTATGATATACTTCCAAGAGTGAAAGGGGGGGCAACTTGGCGGCCACTGAGATGTGGTCCAGGTGGATTGGATTGAGATGATGGCAGTGAAAATGGAGAGAAGCATTTGATTTGAAGGTATATGGTGATAGACTCAATAGAATTTGCTGATGGACAGGGTGAAGTTGAGAGAGCTATCATTGATGGTTTCTAAGTTTTTGACTTGGTTGATTGTGTGGTACTGAGGTGGGGAAGCCTGGGGAGAGTTGGGTTTCAAGCAAATTAAGAGTCAGTTTTGATGGCCTGCACAACATTCAAGTGGAGATTCCAAATGAGTAGTTGAATGTATGTCTGGATTTTGGGGAGTAAGCCTCATAAAATTGATGTATTCTAGCCATGAATTTACATGACCACATAGGAAGAGCATATGGAATATATACATATATGTATATACACATACAGTACATATATGTGTATATACACACACACACACATATATACGTATACACACACATATACGTAGACATGTACATATCTGTATATGAAAAAAGAGAATTTAGCACCCAGTTCTGAGGAATTCCAAGATTAAAGAGTTTGTGTTATTCTGGAGGAGCCAGCAAAGGAGACCTAAAAGGATTGGCTGGAGGGAAGAAAAATCAGGAGCGTAATGTCATAGTAGCTGAGAGGAGAAAATGCTCTAGGACTGGAGGGCCTGGAATATTGGAAAGGGAACCATTGGATTTGGTAATTGGGAGGACGTTGGTGACCTGGACAAGGGCAACGTCAGTGTTTTGGGATAGACTGTAGCCAGATTGGGGAGGAAGTGAGGAAATGGCATTTGTAGACAAGTGTCTGAAATAAGACTTTCTACTGTGAAGGGAGAGCAGAGAAATAGATAAATTCTTGGAGGGCATAAGGGGATCAAGAGAACTTTTCTTTATTGTTGAGATTGGCAGCGTTAGAGAGTGTTCATATGTTGCTTTGATAGGATGTAGTACAGAAAGAATACCTGAAGGCTCTATGCTATTAAACAGGTGAAAAGGGTGAGTCTAGAGCTAGACGGGGGAGTGGGTTTCCTTTGAGAATAAAAACATGCTTTCAAGTGGTGGGGAAATAAATGAAGTTCTTGGCAACCTCATTGCTCTGCATAACTTTTTTTCTCTCCTAGTTCTTGTATTTTATTTTAAGATTTTATTTATTAGTTTTAGAGGGAGGGGAAGGTAGAGAGGCAGAGAGGGAGAGAAACATCAATGTATGGTTGCCTTTCACCTGCCTCCAGCTACAGACCTGGCTGGACTGGAGACCTGGTTTGCAACCTGGTTATGTGCCCTGGCTGGGAATTGAACCAGTGACCTTTGGGTTCCCAGGCTGGCGCCTTGTCCACTGTGCCACCAACCAGGGCTTTCTTGTATTCTTTAATTTCTGAATATGCATAGATACACAAATTATATTAAATATAGAAGCAAAAATTTGTTACTACTTATGCATTGAAGTGCATCTTTTTTTTTTAAGATTTAAAAAAATTTTTCATTATTTTTAGAAGGAGGGGAAGGGAGAGAGGCAGAGAGGGAGAGAGACATCAATGTATGGTTGCTTTTCACCTGCCTCCAGCCACAGACCTGACTGGAGACCTGGTCTGTAACCCTGTTATGTGCCCTGGCTGGGGAATCGAACCAGCGACCTTTGGGTTCGCAGGCCAGCACCTTATCCACTGTGCTACCAGCCAGGGCCTGAAGTGCATCTTTTTAAGGAGAAAAGGAAAGGGTTTAGAAATAGCCAAAGATGTACATAGATGCTTATAAGAAGTCACAATCCTTTTTGTTAACAAAAATTACTTTGGAAGATTGCTAATATTTTTTTGAAATGTGACAAAAGTAAACTTCAGGAGAAGGAAAGAGACATGGGATGCTTTATTTCAAAAGACGATGTCAGTATGAACGCTGGAATTTCTCTTAAGTTGCTGCAACTTATGTTGCAGTCCTGTCATTGTTATTTTAGGAAGGTTTTCTTTATTAAGTGTGTTAGAATGCACCATGTAGAAGGGACATAGGAGAGTACTTATGATCAATTTAGGCCGTAAGACCCCAAGAGGATAGATAGGGTCACCACTTGATCCCCAGAGCATGGAATAATGTCTGGCAGGTAATAAACACTTAAATATCTGTTACATGAGCAAGCCTCATTGTGTCAGAGGGCCTGCAGTCCAGTAAACTGACTACAGCATCTTCAAAGTGAAACTGTCCTTTGTTTTATCCTGAACTCAAATTCTTACATAAAACAATGTGATATGGTAGAAAGAACATGGGTATTAAATTAGATAACAATCCTATCTTTATCTTTAAATACCTTGAACATTTTTCTTAGTCTCAATATTTTTAAATCTGTAAGATGAAAATAGTAATAATGTGCTTTACGGAATTATTATATATTTATACGATGTATATAAAATACTCGATATACTGCCTGACATCGTAGTTTCTCAACAATAGGAGCATTATATTAGTTTCCTTTTGTTTAGTGGTTGAGTCTAGCTCAATACTGAAGTCAGAAATAGTTTGAAGTAATTAGTTTTCCATGTGGGGGGAAAATGTGAAATTGGAGTTGTCCCTCATATCAGCTGGATTAAAGAGCTGAATGTAAAAAGCATAATTAGGAAACTCCTAGGTGATAATATAAGAGATGTCTGTGACCTCAGGGTGGGGAAGAATTTCTTAAACTAGGTGCAAAAAGAACCAACTGAAAAGAAAATGCTGATAAAAATGATTACATTAAAATTAAAGCCATTATCAATAGACATCATAAAGAATGAAAAAAATGAGCCATGAAATAGGAGAATAAATTTTAATCACATAACCAGCAGAATATATAAGAACTCTTTCAAATTAGTAAGTGAAAAAGATAGCCAGTAGATAAATGACTTGAGCAGCCACTTATCAAAAGAGGAAATCCGGTGGCCAATAACCATAAGAAAAGGTGTTTAACCTAACTTTAATTAAGGAGATGCAAATTAGAACATTTTAAACACAAGATTTGCAAAAATTTAAAAATCTCACTGTAGGAAGTGAGTATGTGGAGCCTAGGAGTTTTTTCACCGTGTGAGACCTTGCAACCACTTTGGGAAAGTTGGACATTCTTTTAAAAGTCTCATCCTAACCTTGGCTAAATTGGCATGTCTGTGGCCTGAGTCTGGCCTTGCGATGATCAGGACTATGATTTGTAAGGTTACAGGGAGCTCGGGGCGGGGGGCGCTTAGTATCTGATATTAAAACAAATTTCTTCTACTTTAGGAGTGTAAAGTTAAAAGTTTTAATTTTTTTCCTTTAATTTATTCAAAGTCCATTCTTTCGCTTTTTAAAATTTCTTTTATAGCTAACAGTAAGTTTCCAAAAAGACAGCAGTCTAAAAGGATAAAAAAATATATTGTTTTTGATGAAATTGGTCTTTCCCACTGCATACCTTGCCATTTGAGGCAGAAAACTGAAAAACATGCAGTTATAGTGAAACTGGAAAAGCCAGTGTTTCTGCTGCCTGTCACCTGCCAGATGGAGTAAGCAGAGACAGGGAGTGAATCTTTATGGGCACTTTATCCAGATGGTCTGTGATCTGAGAAGATGGTGGGTTTGTACCCTAACAAACCATCTTTCTTACATTCTATTATAAAGGAACTGGTTGTTTTTTTTTTTTTTTTTATAAAGATTTTATTTATTATTTTTAGAGAGAGGGAGAGGGAGAGAGACATCAATGTATGGTAGCCTTTCACCTGCCTCCAGCTACAGACCTGACTGGAGACCTGGCTTTCAACCTGGTTATGTGCCCTGGCTGGGAATGGAACCAGCAACCTTTGGGTAATGCAGGCCAGTGCCTTAACCACTGTGCCACCAGCCAGAGCCAGGAACCCTTTTTATAAGGAGAAGAAAAAGTGTAGGTAAGGAGTTTGGAATTCAGAGAAAAAGTTAATTAGATAAAAGCCTAATGTTCTTCCCTCAGTGTCCTGGGGGAAGGTCTTTGTGCCCTGGGTGGTGGTCCTCTCACCCTGGAGTACAGTGGCTCAGATACCTTCTTGATTGCTTGCAGTCCTCTTGAGGCACAAAGTGGAACTGCTTAGAGTTTTTCCAGTCAAGGTGGGTCATTCCTACAGTTCCTGAAACAACAGCTTTTTACATACGTTGATTACTAAGCTTATAGCTGCTACCTGAAACAAATTTTCCAACATTTGAATCCCTCATCAATAGGCTTACATTTTTTCTTTTATTTTTAAAACAGCTTTATTTAGATACGGTTTATATATCAAAGTTCATCTACTTAAAATGTATAATTCAGCGGTTCTTAATATATTTCCAGAGTTGTACAAGTATCATCATAATCTTAATTATAGAACATTTCATTACCGAAAAGAAATTTGGGAGCCCTGGCTGGAGTGGCGTAGTGGATAGGCACTGGTCTGTGAACCCGAAGGTCTCTGGTTCGATTCCCAGTCAGGGCACATCACCAGGTTGCAAGCCAGGTCTCCTGCCAGGTCCCCAGCTGGAGGCAGGTGAAAGGCAACCATACGTTGATGCTTCTCTTCCTTTCTTCCTCCCTCCCTGCCAGCTTCTCTCTAAAAATAATGCATAAAATCTTTAAAAAAAAAAAAAAAAGAAAGAAAGACATTTTGTACCTAGTAGAGATGGGGGACTCAAATGTTGGGAAATTTTAGTTTTTAAGTAACAGCTATAAGTTTAGTAATCAATGTATGTAAAAAGTTATAGTGTCAGAAACTGGAGTTATGGCCTACCTTGACTCCGGGGAAACCATAAACAGTTCCACCTTTGTGCCTCAGGGATCTGCAAGCAATCAAGGTGGTACCTGAGCCATTATACTCCAGGGTCAGGTGAACACTGCCCAGGGCATAGATGAAAGAATGTTGCAGCTTTTATCTGATTAACATTTTCCCTGAATTCCAAACCCCTTACCTACAGTTTTCTTCTTATAAAAAGGGTCCCTTTATAATAGAATTGAAGAAGGTCTGTAAGGGTATATATAACCCTGCCATCTTCTCACATCGTAGACTATCTAAATCAGGGTTATCAAACTCATTTTCACAGGGTTTATCCATGTCATAGCATGTATCAATGATTTCTTTTATTGCTAAATAATATTCCACTGTATGGATATATTACATTTTATTCATTCATTATTTGATGGACATTTGGATTGTTTCCACATTTTGGCTATTATAAATAATCCTGTTATGTTTTTATTTGTTTGTTTGTTTTTTTACATTGACTTTTGGTCCCCCTATGACCCTCTTCCTCCAGCACTCACCACACTGTTGTCCATGTCCATGAGTCCATTTTTTCCTTTTTTAAAAATTATTTTTAGAGAGAACGGCAGGAAGGGAGGAAGAAAGGGAGAGAAACATAAATGTATGGTTGCCTTTCACCTGCCTCCAGCTGGGGACCTGGCTGGAGACCTGGCTTGCAACCTGGTGATGTGCCCTGACTGGGAATCAAACCAGCAACCTTTGGGCTTGCAGGACATCCATCCACTGAGCCACCAGCCAGGGCCTTTTATTCCATTTTGCATAATCCCTTCACCACCTAACCTCCCTAATGCTGTTGTGGACATTGATTACAAGACTTTGTGTGTAATGTTTTCATTTCTCTTAGTTGAACATACCTAGGAGTGTAATTACAGGGTCATATGGTAACATTATATTTTACTTTTAAAATATATTTTGATTATGCTATTATAGGTGTTGCAATTTCTTTTCCCTTTGCTCCCCTCCACCCATTATCCCCTTTCCTCCAGCTCTTCACCCACCTTAGTTCATATTCATGGATCATGTATGTAAGTTGTTTGGCTTCACCCTTTCTTATATTATTATTATAATTTTTTTTTTTAAAAAGTTCAGTGGTCTTTGTTCCTATTTTATTTATTTATTTATTTATTTTAAAAGATTTTATTTCATTATTTTTTAGAAAGAGGGGAAGGGAGAGAGGCAGAGAGGGAGAGAAGCATCAATGTATGGTTGCCATTCACTTGCCTCCAGCCACAGACCTGACTGGAGACCTGGTTTGCAACCTGGTTATGTGCCCTGGCTGGGGAATCGAACCGGCGACTTTTGGGTTCGCAGGCCGGCGCCTTAACCACTGTGCTACCAGCCAGGGCTCTTATATTATTCTTAACATCCCCTTGTCTGTTTTGTACCTACCAATTATGCTTCTTAATCCCTGCACCATTTCCCCATCTCTCTCCTTCCCCCTCCCAACTGATAAACCTCCAAATGATCCCATACCTATGATTGTGTTCCTGTTCTAGTTGTTTGCTTACTTTGTTTTTGTTTTTATTTTTAGGTTCTGTTGTTGATAGTTCTGAGTGTGTTGTTATCTTAATGTTCATAGTTTTGATCTTCTTTTGCTTAAAATAAGTCCCTTTAACATTTCATACAATAAGGGCTTGGTCATGATAAACTTTAGTTTTACCTTATCTGGAAAGAAGTTTATCTGTTCTTCCATTCTTTTTTTTATTTACTTAAGATTTTATTTATTATCTTTAGAGAGAGAGGAAGGGAGAGAAGCAGAGAGGGAGAGAAACATCAATGTATGGTTGCCTTTCACCTGCGTCCAGCTACAGACCTGGCTGGAGACCTGGCTTGCAACCTGGTTATGTGCCCTGGCTGAGAATTGAACCAGCAGCCTTTGGGTTCGCAGGCTGGCACCTTATTCACTGTGCCACCAGCCAAGGCTGCCTTTCCATTTTATTTATTTATTTATTTATTAAGATTTTATTTCATTATTTTTAGAAAGAGGGGAAGGGAGAGAGGTAGAGAGGGAGAGAGACATCAATGTACGGTTACGTTTCACCTGCCTCCAGCCACAGACCTGACTGGAGACCTGGTTTGCAACCTGGTTATGTGCCCTGGCTGGGGAATCAAACCTGCGACCTTTGGGTTCGCAGGCCGGTGCCTTATACACAGTGCTACCAGCCAGGGCCTGCCCTTCCATTTTAAATGGTAGCTTTGCTTAATAGAGTAATCTTGGTTGTAGGTCTTTGCTTTTCATCACTTGGAATTCTTCTTGCCATTCTCTTCTTACCTGCCAAGTTTCTTTTGAGGAATCAGTTGATTGTCTTATAGGAACCCCTTTATAGGTAACTCTTCTCTTGCTGCTTTTGAGATTCTTTATCTTTAACCTTTAGCATTTTAATTATGATGTGTCTTGGTGTGGTCCTCTTTAGGTCTAGCTTGTTTGGGACTCTGTGCTTCCTGTACTTATATGTCTATTTCCTTCACCAAATAGGGAAGTATTCATTAATTTTTCATATAAGTTTTAAAGTTCTTGCTCTTCCTCTTCTCCTTCCAAAACCCTTATGATTTGGATGTTATCATGTTTAAACTTATCCCAGAGATTCCTAAGCATCCCCTTGTTTTTTTTTTTCCTTTTTGAAAAAAGATTTTATTCATTATTTTTAGAGAGAAGGGCAGGGAGGGAGGGAGGAAGAAAGGGAGAGAAGCATCAATGTATGGTTGTCTCACACTTACCTCCAGCTAAGGGCCTGGTTGGAGACCTAGCTTGCAACCTGGTTATGTGCCCTGACTGGGGAATGGAACCAGTGACCTTTGGGTTCGTAGGCCGGTGCCTTGTCTACTGTGCCACCAGCCAGGGTATCATTTTTAGTTTTCAATTTTGTTTCCTTATTCTGTACTGGTTGACTGTTTTTTTCTTTCTTATGTTCCAAATTATTGATTTGAACCCTGGTTTCCCTTCTTTCCCCATTATTTTTGTGTGGATTTTCCTTTGTTTCACTTAGTATCACCTTCACTTCTTCCCTTATGTGTTTGCCACGCTCAAGCATATGTCAAGTCTGTGAGCATCGTTATCATCAGTGTTTTGAACTCTGTGTCTGTTAGGTTGGCTATCTCCTTATCACTTAGTTCTTCCACTGGAACCTTGATATAGTCCCTCTTTCGGCCGTAGTTCTTTGTGTCCTCAACTTGACAGGCTCCTGTGTTTGCTTCTGTGTCTTAGGTAGAGCTGTTGCACCTGTTATATTGTAAGGGGTGGAGACTTAGGTATTTGTTAGTGGGGTGTCTTGTTTCATCATGTGGTGACACAGTGTATGTTGGGGTGGGGTCTGAGAGGGAACAATGCTTTTTGCTCAGCACTAGCCCATTATCTAGGCACTTCTCCCACTTCTGTTATGGGATTGGTGCCTCTCTAGCTGCTGTAGCTTGGATTGGGCTGCAGAGGTTCTAGAGCCGTCAGAGCCTCTAAACAAACGGACTCTGCTGAGAGACTGGCAGTTTCTTTCTCCACCGCAATCCCTACTGGTTTTCACAGTTAGAAGCAATGTGGCTTTATTTTCCCTGGTGCTAGAATTATGATCTGGTGCTGGGATCACTTCCCAGGGATCTCTCCCTCCATTTTCTAAATGTGTAATTGTGATTTCTGCTGGTCAGCCACAGCCACCGTTACTACTTCCACATTTTTGTCTACACTGGTTATTCTCTCTCTTATAGCCATTGTGGTTTTAACTGAGGAAATAGAAATTAAAATAATGAGATTCCATTTCACATTCATCACATATGCAAATATTTATAGGAAGTGGATATGTGTTGGCCTATTATTTTTATATAATTCAGAGGTAATCTTGGCTTTTTAAGTGACTTTTGTTGGGGTGAAGTTGGTTTATGCTTTCATTTGGCAGGGGGAGTTCTCCAGCCTCATGATTTTTCTCCTCTGTATTGTAGTTTATGCTGTGTCCTTATTCACTCACTCCATCAACACTTATTAAGGGTGTGTCTCTTCTCAAAAGTTCCACCCTGAGCCCTGGCTGGTAGCACAGTGGATAAAGCGCCAGCCTGCGAACCCAAAGGTCGCAGGTTAGATTCCCCAGCCAGGGCACATAACCAGGTTGCAAACCAGGTCTCCAATCAGGTCTGTGGCTGGAGGCAGGTGAAAAGCAACCATACATTGATGTATCTCTCCCTCTCTGCCTCTTTCCCTTCCCCCTCTTTCTAAAAATAATGAAATAAAAATCTTAAAAAAAAAAAAAAAAAAAAGTTCCATCCTGAGAGAGCCTAGGACACTCCAGTGTCCTAGGGATTAAGACATCTCATTTTGTATTGTGAGGATAAAGAGTGTTGTAAAATAGCTATAAAATTATAAGGTAGACTAGAGGTGCTGTTCTTCCCCAGAGATTTTTACAAATGAATTCCTGTTACCAGTAACAGCTCTTCAGATGTATTTTTTTTGTTCAGTGATTAGGTGGTGGTTTAAAAACTTTCTAAGAACTACTCTGTCTTATTTCCTAAATTGAGGCTTTAGAATGTACAGTAAAATATCTTAAGAGAAAATAATAGAAGCTGAGGAAATCCATTTTGGGAAAAGCTTATGTGTAAAGATTTTGTTTTTGAATTGTAGGCTTTATATGATGCAGGAAGAACTTACAGTTTGGATTTAGCTATTATTTACTAGTTATGTAACCTTGGGTAAGTTAAATACCTTCTTTAACCCTTATTTCCTGACCTTTAAAATGGAAATTTTTCTGCCCTGGATGGTGTGGCTTAGGAGATTGAGTGCAGGCCTGTGAACCAAAAGGTCACTGGGTTGCTTTTCTATCAGGGCACCTTCCTGGGTTTCGGACCGGTCCCCAGTTGGGGGCATGTGAGAGGCACCAGTTAATGTGTCTCTTGCACATCAGTGTTTCTCTCCCTATTTTTCTCCTTCCTTTCCCTTCTCTCTAAAAATAAAAATAAATAAAACCTTTTTAAAATGGGAATATTTCAAAGGGTAGTGGAACAGATGAGGTTATCGTTTTGCTGAATGCCTGACATAACAAGCATTTAAGTGTCACTTCTCTTCCTTTTGACCTCAAAATACAAAAAAAAAATCTTCGTAAGTTAGCCATGTTCCTTCTAGAAGTAATTAAAGCCACTAATTAACTGATTATTATGAGACCAATTTAGTAAAAGAGCAAGAGTAAATATAGTTATGTACTATATATAACCATTTCCTAAAATGTGACAAAATTGATGCATTTTTAACCCTTTCAATACTGCGGGGATATGCACATCCCGAAAAGTCATATTGAAAGGGTTAAATCATTCTTAATTCATATGAATTAATTTGTAATTTGTTAATTCTACAGTCTTCTGTTAATTCAAGGTATAAATAATAAAATATTCTTCAGGAGATTTTTAGGAGTCCTGATTATATTCTAAAACAAAATGTATTTTTTTTTGCAGCAGTGATTGGTAAGAATGTTTCTAATAAAAGGCAGGGGGAAATGATCATTAATTCAACATTTTACTTTCTATCCTTTTATTGAAAATCAATTAATATGTCCTTACCTGAGAAAACCTGCTCTTGGTTTCCTACCTCTAGATTAAGGTTTTTTTTTTTTTTTTGTCTTTTTTTTTTAATTTGTACAAAGTGACTCTTGTAGTGACTGGCAGAAAGTGTTAATTCCCTTCCCCTTTTTTCCTTACCTCCTTTTCTTCATTCTCTGTTTATTTCTCCTTGGGTTTTTCTGACCTCTAGCTACCTGCATTGTGCCAGTTAGCTTGTAAATCTGTAGATCAGTCTATCTTATACTCCGTTGTCTGACAGCAGCTTGGTTTTTAGCTGCTTCTGAGACTCTTTACCTCGATGGCCCACTCTTAACTTTAGAATCCATGTAGTCATAGTGGAATGAACCTGTCTTTGACATGCCTTCCCATCCCAAAACTCAGTTCTTCACTACTATTTGATAGAATTTGGAGTGATTTCTGATTTTTCTGTTACTTCCTACTTTGCTATATCTCTTAGGTTAAGTCTTTCATAACCATTCTGATGGCTACCTCTCTCCCTTTCACTGAGTCTTCAGCTTTTTGTCCCTGGGCTAGTCCAGCACCTTACTGCTGTTTTGCTTCTAGTCCTAACCATTCTTTAACTGTGTATGTCAGCTGACAACCTTTAAAATGTAGTACTTCTCAAATCCTTCTTGTTTGTTGCTTTTCGTGTAGTATATAACTTTTTCATGTTACCTACACTCTTCTTTGTACACACGAGCATACTGATCTCTCCTGACACCTTACATGCAAGCGTGCCTCCCTGCACCCATACACACACACACAGCTAACGCCAGCCTTGCTGCCTCTTGCATGATGCTTGCCCTGCTTGGAATGTCTTCTACGCTTCCCTCTACCTTCCAAAGTTCTGTCCATCCTTCAGGATGAAATTCATGCTTTGCTTTTGGTGAAGCCGTTTGCAGCTACCTTGACCCACAGTAAATGTTCCCTGCTTTGCCTTGCATTTCAAAAACTACCTCAGTAACTCTGTTCCAAAACCTTTTAGGGCGAGACTGAGCTTTGCATCATGCTCAGCCATCCCTAGGGTAGTGCCAGAAACAAAGTATATGCTCAGTAGTTATCACAAGTGTATGTTTGTGATATAGTCTTTCCTGTAAGTCAGCCTGGCAGCTGCTCAGCTAGCTGCCTGCCAAGTAGCCTGGCACCAAGAAGTAGACAGGAATCACATACAGTAACTATGCTATTCACTCAGTCTTTATTAAATGCAGGGTCACTCAAAGTATAACATCAACATGCATTAATATCCTACTCACTCTAACAATCTAAGAGAATTATAACACACACACACACACACACACACACACACACACACATAGAGCAATCAATGGGCGACAACAAACCCAAATTCCAGAGTCTTGGTCTGCGGGTCCAGGAGGTGGCACGGTGGGCAGAAGAGTAGCTTCTTGCAAGGAAGGATCTTTGGAGCCAGGTGGGCAGCAGGGCAGAGCCTCTGGCAGCCAATGCCAAGGGCATGGAGCAGCACTCTGGAACCTGCCTCAGTTGTACCTGGAGAGTGGGTGTACCCCACCCTTCGGGGTCTGATCAATAAATGTGTTGGCCCCCATGGTTCCAAGTTTGGAATTTGTCCAGAAAACTGTGGGTGGTACATGGCTGTTCTGCTTGACACCCCTGCTAGCAAGAGTGGAATTTCCCTGGGAGCCTATCAATGGGTGGTACCATTCTGTAGACATGCGCACAGATATCTTAGCTGTGTCTCCTTGCAAGATGTATCTGCTCTGACCACATGGGTAATACCTTAAGAGAGGCCAGATGTGTCTAGAGTGACTTAGTTTCCCTCTTGAACCAAAATGTCATGGCTGACTGAAAGCTATTTTAGTTGATAGAGTGATCCCACTTCATTTTACATACTTTATGCTATCTTGATTGGATCAATGCCATTTTATTGGTCCTGTTCCCCATAGTAGTGGATAGAGGTAAATTGGAAAAATGGTGAAGAGAACATTGTAAACATGTGGGTTTCTAATTGTGTTGATAAATATAGAAATATTAAAAGACAGTTCTAAAGATATAAAATAGATGTTTATAAGATTCGTGGTCTTTCCCGAGGGTGATTTTATCTTTTTTGTGGTGCTGCTTGGGGATGCTTTGAGCAGATTACCTTAAATATCTTGTATATATACACATACACACACACACACACACACACACACACACACGGTCATTTGGCACTTTCTTAGCTACTGTAAAATAAATACTATGCTATAAATAAAATGTCATTAGACATACTGTATTTTGATTGTACAAATTTAGGGAATGTCATCTTATTTTGAAACATAACTCCACTTATCCTCTTGTGCATTTTCCCATCTACATTATGTAAAGAAAATTTCCTGTATAATTTTCTTTCCCCAAAGCATCTCTGGAATACAAGGGGATTCCCAGCGTTACCAAGGGTTAAAGCAAGACCCAGCAGCTACTACTTTTCCCTGGCTGGGCAGCATTGTCCAGAACTGCCCAGCTGTTCATTCTTGATATCTGTTTTCCTTTGTACCCACCTGGGCTAGGCCAGTATGGACTGCCTCTACCCCTGTAAGCTAGGGTATAGGAGCCACAAAGCTAACCAAGTTTTCCTATTCTCTCTTTACCCAGATGTCCTTTGTTTGGTGAGAATGAGAGGATCTCTTCATTGTTTGAGTTCAGAGGTTTCTTTTGTTCTCCTCTTGTACTTAAGACAATTTAATATCTCGTTACTTGTTTTTGTCTACTTTCCTACTAATTTGAGAAAAAGGTAATGTTTTATCTTTGTAGCTGCTACATAGGAAAGCACAGTATAGGAACCACGTAGATATTTGCTGAATGCATAAGTAACTCATGTGTTTTAAAAGCCAAACATTTTTTCCTGTGTTCTCTCAAATTCTCAGCAGAATAACAACTTTGTTGTTCAAAAGCAGGGATTATTTAAAAAAAAAAAAAAAAAGCAGGGATTCTTAAACTTTTTGGTTTTCAAATACACCTTTGACAAATTAGTAAAGCTGGTGGACCTATTTTTCAGATTAATGTTTTTAAATAAAATACATAGGATTAAAAAGGAAATCATGTATGTCAGTATCATCTGTAATGTGATATGAAAATATCTGTTCTTTGGTGACAGAGTTACTGCTAATATTGCTATGATTTGTTGCCTACACTCACATTTGAAGGAAATCTTAAATTTCAGTTTCAGATTAGTGAAAACAAATGCAAAAACTATCATTCAGATTCATGGACCCCTGAGTTCTCTTCATGGACCCTAGGACTCCAGGTCAAGAACTTTGGGTTCACGATGAGATCAAGGAACAAATCAAAAAGTTTCTGGAAACAAATGAAAATGAACATACAACAGTGAAAAATGTATGGGACACAGCTAAGGCAGTCCTGAGAGGGTAATGCATAGCAATACAGGCCTACCTAAAAAGGATATAAGAATCTCAAATAAACAGCTTAACCCTATAGCTACAATAACTGGAGGAACAACAACAAACAAAGCCCAGAACAGTAGAAGGAAGGAAATAATTGAGATCAGAACAGAATTAAATGACAAAGAGATGAAAAGAACATTTCAAAGGATCAATACAACCAGGAGTTTGTTCTTTGAAAAGATAAACAAAATCAGCAAGCCTTTAACCAGACCCATCAAGAAAAACAGAGAAAGGACCCAAATAAAACAGAAATGAAAGAGGAGAAGTCATAACTGATACCATAAAAATACAAAGGATTTTCAGGAATTGCTATGAACAACTCTATGAGAAGGAATTTGACAGCCTGGGCAAAATGGAAAAATTTCTAAGAACATGGAACTTCTCAAAACTGAATCAACAAGAAGCAGGAAGCCTGAATATACTGATAACAACTAGTGAAATTGAAGCAGTAATCAAAAAACTCCTGGCACATAAAAGCCCTGGACCAGATGGCTTCATAGGTAAATTTTACCAAACATTTAGGGAAGAGCTAACTGCTGTTCTCTTAAAAATGTTCCAAAAAATTCAAGACGGAAGATTCCCAAACTCTTTTTATAAGGCCTGTATTATCCTAATTCCAAAACCAGGTCAAGACACAGCAAAGAAAACTACAGGCCAGTATATTGCTGATGAACATAGATGCTAACATCCTCAACAAAAATATTGGCAAACCAGATCCAGCAATATATTAAAAAAAATGATACACCATGATCAATTGGGAATCATCCCAGGGTTGCAAGGATGGTATAATATTCACAAATCAATAAATGAAATATGCCACATTAACAAAAAATGAAAGATTAAATCACATGATCATATCAATAGATGCTGAAAAAGCATTTGGTGAAGTGCAGCACCCATTTATGATAAAAATGTTCAGCAAAGTGGGGTTAAAGGGAGTATACCTAAACATAGTAAAGGCCATATTATGAGACACCTATAGCCAACATCATACTCAGCAAGCAAAAACTAAAAACTTTCCCCCTAAGATAGAAAAAAAGACAAGAGTATTTACTTTCACCACTTCTATTCAACATAGTATTGGAACCCTGGCTGGTATGGTTCAATGGATTGAGTGCTAGCCTGCAAACTGAAAGGTCACTTTCAGCATGTCAGGGCACATGCCTGGGCTGCTGGCCAGGTCCCCAGTTGGGGAATTGTGAGGGGTAACCATAACTGATTTATGTATCTATCCCACATTGATGTTTCTCTTTATCTCTTTCTGCTTCCCCTCCCCTCTCTTTAAAAATATATAAATCAATCTTTAAAAAAAATAACCCCATACTATCAGAAGTTCTAGCCACAGCAATCAGACAAGAAAAAGAAGTAAAAGACATCTAAATTGGAAAGGAGGAAGTGAAATTATCATTTTCATGACATGGTAGTGTACATAGAAAACTCAACTGGTTTTACCAAAAATCTGCCTGACCTAATAAGTGAATTTGGCAAAATAGTGGGATACAACATAAATATTCAGAAACCAAAGGCATTTTTGTACACCAACAATGAAACAGAAACTAGGAATAAATCCCACTTGCTATTGCAACAAGAAAAATAAAGTACCTAGGAGTAAACTTAACCGAGGATGTAAAAGATCTGTACTTGGAAAACTACAGAACACTGAAGAAAGAAATTAAGGAAGATACAAGTAAATGGTAGCATATATCATGTTCATGGAATGGAAGAGTTAACATCATTAAAATGTCCATACTACCCAAAGCAATTTATTATAGATTCAGTACAATTCCTGTTAAAATACCAATGATATATTTCACAGATTTAAAACAAATATTTCAAAAATCTATATGAAACCAAAACAACCCTAAATAGCTTCAGCAATCTTTAGAAAAAAAGAAAGTAGGAGGGATCATAATACCTGAATCAAATTTTACTACACGGCTACTGTAATCAAAATTTGGTACTGGCATAAGAATAGACATATAGACCAATGGAACAGAATAGAGAGCCCAGAAATAAACCATTGTCTATATGTTGAATTTATATTTGACAAAAGTGGGCAGGAGCATAAAATGGAGTAAAAATAGCCTCTTAAACAAATGGTGTTGGGAGACCTGGACAGGGACATGCGAAAAAAGAAAAAAAAAAAAAATCAGATCACCATCTGACACCATGTAGCAGAATAAACTCAAAATGGATAAAAGACTTAAGCTGTGGCATCATTAAATTCTAGAGGAAAACATATATGCGTAGATTAAAATTTCAGATATCCCATGAAGCAGTATGTAAAAGAAAGAATAAACAAATGGGACTACATCAAATTTAAAAGCTTCTGTATGGCTAAAGAAAACATCAAAATGAAAAGGGAGCCAACAGTATGGGAAAACATATTTGCCTATGATACCTCAGACAAGGGCTTGATCTCCAAAATATATAAAGAATTCACTACTCAATACCAGGAAGACAGTTCAATTTAAAAACGGGTACCCTGGCTGGTGGTTCAGTGGATAGGCACTGGCCTGCGAACCCAAAGGTTGCTGGTTCAATTCCCAGTCAGGGCACATAACCTGGTAGCAAGCCAGGTCCTCAACTGGAGGCAGGTGAAAGGCAACCATATATTGATGTTTCTCTTCCTTCCTTTCTTTCTCCCTCCCTGTCCTTCTTTCTAAAAATAATGAATAAAATATTTTTTTTTTAAATGGGGAAAGGACCTGAACAGACAGTTCTCCAAGGAGAACATACAAAGGGCCCATAGACATGAAAGGATGCTCAATATCACTAGCCATCAGAGTTGCAAATTAAAACCACAATGGAATACCACCTCACACCTGTCAGAGTGGCCATCATCAACAAGTCAACAAACAAATGCTGGTGAGGATGTAGAGAAAAGAGAACCCCTAGTACATTGTTGGTGAGAATGCAAACTGGTGCAGCCACTATGGAAAACAGTATGGAATTTCCTCCAAAAAAAAGGAACTGCCTTTTGATCCAGCGATTCCACTGCTGGGATTATATGAAAAGAATCCTGAAACACCAATTCAGAAGAACCTGTGCACCTCTATGTTTATAGCAGTGCTATTTACAATAGCCAAGTGCTAGAAACAGTCTTAAGTGCCCATCCATGGATGCGTGGATCAAAAAACTATGGTACATTTATATAATGGAAGATTACACAGCCAGAAGAAAGAACTCTTTCCTTTTGCAACAGCATGGATGGAACTAGAGAGTATTATGCATAGGGATATAAACCAGATGGTGAAAGACAAAGACACTATGATCTCACCTAATACAGGCACCTAATGAACAACATAAACCAATGAGCAAAATAGAACCAGAGGCATGGAGCAAGGAACAGACTGACAGTGATCAGAGGGGAGGGAAAGGGGGAGAAGGAAGGAAAGAAGGGGAAAGGTCTAAGTATAAATGGCCCATATACATGGACATGGACATCAGTGTGGGGATTGACTATGGGAGAGCGGTGGGAGTGGGTGGGACAACTGTAAAAGAAAAAATTTTTTAAATCAGCTGAAATGCAAAAAAAAAAAAAAGATTTATGCTGTGTATGAATAAGGTGCTGTGACTGTTCAGATGTGTCAGAAGTGTTTTGTAAACTTTCTTGGTACTGTTGACATTTTGGCCAAGTAATTTTCTGCTTTGGAAACGTCTTATGCATTGGAAGACATTAAGCGCATCCATGACCTCTGCCCTCTAGCAGTCAATAGTGAGAGACAGCCAATGTACTCAAACATCCAAATCAATAAAGTTATTGGTGAAAATGAAAAATTTGTCTTATTTTACAGAAAAGTGGACTTTTTGGCCAACCCAATGTTATAACCTAAGTTTAAAGGATAGTGATTCATTTGTATGTTAATTTCTTACCATTTTTAGATACCAAGATTCTGATTGAGCACTTGCTACACACCCACCCACCCCCATCCACCCACCCTTCAGAATTAGAAAAGAGGTGGAATTTTTCTCTTATCTGTTCTGCACATTTATTTTTGTTTCATCTGTCCTCTCAACCCACTGGAATGCCATGTTTTATGAATGAATAAATACACTTGGGCTCTTGGGCTTCAGGCTACTTATGTGTTCTTTTCATTTTTATTTTTATTTTTTAGCACTTTCGTTTGGATCCTTTGGCTGCCCATTGACGGTTGCTTGAGACCTGCAATTAATCTTCAGATCATAGCAGAACTGTAAGGCCTCTTCTTTGGGGAGGAGATAGTCTATGTGCTGTGGAAATGAACGGGGAGCAGCAGCTTGATGCAGGTATTGGTTTTGGTGAGCAGAATTTATTCTTCATAGTGCAGAATTATATTACTTTTCTGTGTTACGTTGTCTGACTTGTCTTTCTAACACTAAACAGGAAGCTCTTTGAAGATACAAGTTGTCTTTTGCTGTACCTGGCAGAGAACTGGAAGTAGGGGTTGCTCATAATGTTTATTGAAAAAGTAAATAACTTTTATGAACATACATCTTTTAAAAAAAGTAAAATTTTAATTTTGATACTTTTGAATTATCTTCAAATAATTATATACTCATAGGAAGTTGCAAAGATACTGCTGATGGGCTCCATGTACCCTTCACCAATTTCTACCATTAGTTAGTTAGTTCTCATTTAAGTACAGTTCAGTGTAAAAGCCAGGAAAAATGACATATGTATATAATGTATATGTAGTTTTATGTCATTTTATCACCTGTAACTACCACTTCAGTTAACATACAGAACTATTCCATTACCACAAAGAGCTCCTCTGTTCTACCCCTTCATACTTACACCTGCCTTCTTTTCCCCAGCCTTCCTTAACCCCAGGCAACCATTATTCCGTTCTCTGTCTTTATGATTTTGGTATTTCAGGAATGTTACATACATAGAAGCACATAATATGTGACTTTTTGAGGTTGGCTTTTCCCATTAAAAATAATGTCCTTTGTACCCATCCAAATTCTTGCATATATCAACAGTTTGTTTCCTTTTTCAATTTCTATTTACTTATTTATTTAAATTTTATTGTTGTTGTATTACATCCATCCCCTTTTTTTTCCCCTCTGTCCTCCTCCCCATCCACCCATTCCCCCCAAAGTCAAGTTTGTTTCCTTTTATTGCTTAGTAATATTCCATGAATATGCTACAGTTTGGTTAACTATTCATGTATTATTGTTGTACATTTTGGTTGCTTCCATGTTTTGGCTCTGACAAATAAAGTTTCTATGAGTAATAGTATATATACAATTTTGTTTTTCTGGGGTAAATGTCTAGGAACACAATTGCTGGATCATATGTTTAATGAAGAAACTGCCATACTACTTTTTGGAGTGGTTGTATTATTTTACATCCCTGCCAGCAATGTCTAAGAGATCTAGTTTCTTCATAGCCTCAGTACCATTTGGTATTGTGACTTATTTTTATTTAAGTCATTATAATAGGCATGTAATAATGATAGCTTATCCTGGTCTTAATTTACATTTTCCTAATGGCTAGTGATGTTGAACATGTGCTTACTTGCCATCCTATATCCTCTTCAGTATTGTGTCTTCATGCCTTTGGGTCATTTTTTAAAAAATTAATTATGATTTTTAATTTGTAGTGATTTTTTAAACTATTGAGGTTTTTAAGAAACAACTTAATTGAGGTATTGTTTTTTTTAAAGATATAATTCACATACCATAAAATTCATCCTTATTTGAGTGTACAGTTCAGTTGTTTTCAGAATATTCACAAAGTTGTGTGATCATCACTACTGTTTCTAAAACATCTTCATTATTGCCCAAAAGAAATCATTAGCAGTCATTTCTTGCTCCATTCAGCCTCTGGCAATCACTATTAATCTAGTTTCTGCCTCTATGAATTTATCTATTCTTGCTTCCTTTTGATTAATGTTTGCATGGTATGTCTTTCTCATTTTTGTACTTTCAACCAGCCTATCTCATTATATTTGAAGTATCTTATAATAGCATATAGTAATTTAAAAAAGTTTTCAGTCTTATAATTGGTATACTTACACCTTTTACATTTAATGCAGTTACTGATATATTAGAGCTCAGATCTGCTTTTTTTGTTCATTTGTTTTTTTCTGTTTCTTGTTTTTCTCCCTGCCTTCCTGTTGCTTACTTCAATTTTTTTTTTAGAATTCCATTTAAGTTTGTCTATAGCGTTTTTGAGTGTCTCCGTATAGCTTTACGTTCTAGGCATTACAATATATGTAAAAAAGTTAACACAGTCTGCTGGTATCATCATTTTATTAGTGTAGAAACTTTACTTTTATGTCTTTACCATCTTTTATCTATAATAAAACTGTCATAAGTGTTTCCTCTACATATTTTGAGAACCATATCAGATAATAAAATTTTTGTTTCAACTGTCAGACATAATTTAGAAAACTCAAGAAGAGAAGGAAAATACGTTTTTATGTATTTTTACTCTTTCCATTGCTCTTTACTCTTTTCTGATTTTCCAAGATTCCCTTCTTCTGGCATTTCATTTCTGTTTATAGAATTTCCTTTAGCCATTAAAAAAAAAAAAAGATTTTATTTATTTGTAGAAACAGGGGAAGGGAGGGAGAGGAGAAGGAGAGAAACATCAATGTGTAGTTGCTTCTCTCTGGCCCCCAACTGGGGACCTGGCTGGCAACCCAGGCATGTGCCCTAACTGGGAATCAAACCAGCTACCCTTCAGTTAGCAGACTGGTGCTCAATGCCCTAGCCAGGGCGAAAAGAGCAGGTCTACTGGTGATGAAATTTCTTTGTTTCCCTTTATCTTGACAATGTCTTGATTTCCCCATTTATTATTGAAGGATATTTTTGCTGGATATAGAAAAAGTTCTTATCTTCCATGTCTTAAAAAATATTGTACCTTGTGGCCTCCATTGTTTCTGATGAGAAATCATCTTTAATTGAACTCCCTTCTCCTCCACCTTTCTTAAGGTTGCCTTTCACCTGCCATCAGCTGGGGACCTGGCTGGGGACCTGGCTTGCAACCTGGGTATGTGCCCTGACTGGGAATCGAACCAGCAACACTTGGGTTCGCAGGCCAGTGCTCAATCCACAGAGCCACACCAGCCAGGGGCACTTGCAAGATATTTTTATTGTCTTTAGTTTTCAGCAGCTTAACTTGGGTGTATATTTGCAGGTTCCCTTCGGTTTATCTTGTTTGGGATTTTATTTGCTTCTTGCGAAATTTGGAAAATTCTCAACCATTATTTCTTCAAATACATTTTCAGCCCTCTTCTCTTTTTCTTCTGGGATTCTAATGACACTTATGTTAGATCTTTTGTTTCTTTTTTTTTCAATGTTTTATGTCTGTTGTTTAGATTGGGTATTTTTTCTTGCTCTGTCTTTCATTTTAGTGGTTTTTTTTTTTTTTTTTTTTTTTTTTTTTTTTTTTTTTTTTTTTTTTTTTTTTTTTTTTTTTTTTTTTTTTTTTTTTTTTTTTTTTTTTTTTTTTTTTTTTTTTTTTTTTTTTTTTTTTTTTTTTTTTTTTTTTTTTTTTTTCCTTTTCCTGTCCTCCCCTTTCTGCTGTGGAGCTATTCATGAAATTTTCCTTCAATTATTACATATTCAGTTCAGAAATTTCCATTTTGAGCTAAGGGGAGATGAGGGATGGCAATAGCCCCAACTCAAAATGCTACAACCCCACTGTTCTAACTGTGGTTCATTAGCTTATCTTGAAGAGATGCTTTTCAGTTTGTTCTGTGATTTCAGTTAATTTCAGAACTTTGAAATGGTTTTTTAAATAAATTATTTAGCCAGTATTTTTGCTGCTTTTCTGGGAGAGTGGGTTCACTGAGATACTCATTTTGCCATTTAACAAGTCGATTTGTTTTCTTGGTTTAAATGTTATTAATGCATGAAATAACACACACACACACACACACACACACACACACTTCTATCACTTCTATCAGTGGCCCCTGTGTTCTTTTGATGTGATGTCATGTATCTTTCATAGTTCTAGTCTTAGCTTTATGGCCTAGTAAAGTTTTCAGGTACTTAAATATACAATATGCCACTTTTCTAAAGAGCTTCTTTTTCCTCCTTTTTTTTTTATATAAAGTAAACATGATATTTAGAGACCACAGTCTAGTGCTAGGATGCTCATTGATACTAGGTTGTCATTTCTTCTAGGCCTTATCTCTTAGATAGCTAGAAAATATACATGTTTTGAAGAGAAAAAAATCAGATGGCCTCATCTGATATTTACAATTTTAGTTTAATATTACAGGTTTTTATTCCTTTGATTTTTATTTTTGTATCTCTTTTTTTGGAAATATATTGTTTCATAATACCATTACTTACTTGTTTTTACCCTATAGTGTTACTATAGTTTTTTTTCTAAAATAACGCTATTGACATTCCAAATATCAATAAGGTAATAGTGTAGTTTAAGATTTTTAATGGCTTTTGTCTTTAAATATATTCTACAGAGGTTTGCAGTCAGAATATTGTATTTTAATAGGACTTACAGAAATTCTGTTATTTTTTTTTTATGGCTTTGCCACTAACAGGCAAATTTGTTTCAGTTCATTTTCACTTATTAGAATTTTGATTTAAATATTTTTCTAAATTGTACAAAGTTTCTACATAGTTATTAAGTGAAAATTTTGTAACAACATTCCCACTTTAAACCTGATACTATTGATGCTTTTTATACTTCTCCATATACTAGTTTTATTATTTATTTCTACCATTCATTTAGAAATAGAAAAATAAATACATTTATTTTCTTATCTTTCTCATTTTATACAAAAGAGATACAATAAAACCTGCTTTGTAGTTTGCACTCACACTTTATACTGGAGATTATCCCACATCAGTATGTAGCAATTGTTGTTATTCCTTTTTACAGTTGTGTATTACTGGATGTATAAACCATAGATTATTCAGCCAGTTCCTTATTAATGGACATTGGGTTGTTTCCAGTCTTGGTATTAGAAGTAGTGTTGCAATGAATAGCTTTGTACATATGTCTTTTTGTATTTTTGCCAGCATATCTTTGGAATAGATTCCTAGAAGTGGGATTGCTGGATCAAAAGGTAAATACATATATCATTTTGCTAGATATTGCCAAGTTTTCTTTCACCAGGGTTGTGTCATTATGCTTTACCTGCTTAACTATAGCCTCACCATAGAGTATGTTATCAAATGTCAGAATATTTTCCAATGTGATATTTCAGTGTAGTGTTAATTTGCATTTCCTTGAAAATGAGTAAATTTGCATATCTTTCCATATGTTTAAGGACCTCTGCATTTCTTTTTGACAAATTTTCTTTTCCTATGTTTTTTTCATTTCTCTATTAGATTATTAAACTTGTTTCTTCTCAGTTTTTTAGTTTTTAATATGTAAGGAACTAAGTAGTTCCTTAGTGCATTATTTTTATCATCTATTTTTGTTTTTAAATTAGCATGCTGTTTCAGAGAGTAGGGTCCCTGCTAAGGACCATGAATGTCTAGCTCTGTTATATTTTAGTAATGGAAATTGACTTTCCACTGGCCCATATTTCTAGGATGTTCCCAATATAGTCTTTGTTGGCTTGTTATATTTCTGATGAAGAACTTCAGATACATAAAAGTAAATGGGAAACAATATAAGAACACCCACATAGCTACCATGAAGAATTAATAAATGTTAATGTTGTCTAATATTTGTTTCCATTTTTTATTATGGTAAAATATTCACTATACACAGTTTACCATTTTAACCATTTAAAAAAAATGTACTATTCAGTAGCATTAATTACATTCATATTGTTGTGCAACCATTACCATAGTCCATCCCCAGAATATTTTTCATTTTTCAAATTGAAAATCTATACCTATTAAACAGCATTAATGCCCCAGTCTTTTTTTCCCCACAGTTCTTGAATACCACCATTCTTTTTTCTGTCTCTATGAATTTGACTACTCTAGCTACCTCATATAAGTGGAATAATACAGTATTTGTCTTTTTTCGAGTAGCTTATTTCACTTAGCATAATGTCCAATAGGTTCATTCATGTTGTATTATGTACTAGAATTTCCTTCCTTTTTTAGGGCTGATAATGCTCCTTTGGGTGGATGTATCCACATTTTGCTTAATTTATCTGTTGTGAAAGGACACCTGGGTGCTTCCAGCTTTAGGCTAATATGAATATTGCTGCTATGAACATTCATATACAAATATCTGTTTGAGTCTCTGCTTTTAGTTCTTTTGGTTTATACCCAAAAGTGGAATTGGTGTATTATATGGTGATTGCATTTTTAATTGTTTGAGAGACTACCATATAGTTTCCACTGTGGCTACACCTTTTTACATTCCCAGACCAGCAGTGCACAGATATTCCAATTTCTTATATCTTTGCCAACATTTATTTTCTACTTTCTTAATTTTAATCCTAGGGGTATGAGGTGGTATCTCCTTGTGGTTTTGATTTGTATTTCCCTAATGATGTCAAACATATTTTCATGTATTGTTTCCATTAAAAATAAATAAAGCAATGCATTTTACACCTCTTTTGTACTTCTCTTTTAATCCTGTTTTCTCTTCCCCATACCCAAAGGTAGCACTGTTTTAATTGATGTATTTTCTTCCCATCCTTGTTTTTGTACTCTAACATGCATGTATTCATAAACATTATACTGCAGAGTTGTTTAAAGCCTACATTTTATTTCTTGTGCTTTTCATTCTGCTGCTGCCATTTTTACTTGATGTGGGTTTTTCTGTGATACTTATCTATGTCTATTAATTCATTAATTTCAGCTGTGCTATAGTAGTACTTCATTGTAAGATCGCCATAGTTCATTTTTTCTTCTACCAGTTGCTTCTGTCTGTTGCTATTATAAACAATACTGGGGTAAGCATCTTGTATTTGCCTCCTTGTGTTTGTGTGAAGCACAGGCTCTTCTAGGGTGTGCCTATACAGCAACTCTTTATTGCAAGGTTGCTAGTGCCAGACGTTGTCTTGACAATGGGGATGCATCAGTGAACAAAACCCTACTTTCAGGGAGCTTATGTGCATTGTGATTATTGGATTATGGAACGTTTGAATCTTGACTCACTCAACAAAAATTTATTGAGTCTTTGCTGTGTCAAAGATATAGGAGTGACCAAAACAAAGTTTCTGTCTTCATTGAGTTTGTTATCTAATGGGGAAGATAAAAAGACAGGGTGTACTGTCAAATAGGAATGAATACCTTGACAATAAGAAAACAGAACCTGGGGGTTTTCTGCTCTGGGTACTGATGGAAGGAAGGCCTTTTTGGAGAGGTGACAGTTGCATACAGGCTTAAATGCAGTGAAGATGTGAATGATATTGGAGAATCAGTCTTTGAGCTGAGGAAACAGGAAATATAGAGGTTTTGAGGAAAGAACATGATTAGAGAAAAATGAGAATAAACTCAATGTCGCTTGAGTGCAGTGAGCAAACAAGAGGAAGGTTAGGAATGACATGGCAGAATAGGTAGCAAGAGGGTCAGATCATGTAGGGCCTTTGCAGGTGCTTAAAGATTTTAGATTTTATCATAAGTGAGATTTTAAAAGATGAATGATGTCATGGTTAGGCCTTGGACTAGAGAGATAGCAATAGGAATGGTAGGAAGTGATTAGATTTGGGATATATTTCAAAAGTGGTACTTAGAGAATTTTCTGATGGTTTGCATGTAAGATGTAAATAGTGGTATGTTTTACTTAGTTGGAAAGTACTAGGGAAGAAATTAGATTGAAAATTCAAGTTTGAAATGACTACCTATTAAATATCTCAAATATTTGGCATTAGATACAATACAATCCAAAGTGGTTACACTCTCACCAGGTTTATATGATCCATTTGAGTGAAACCAGGATGGATCCCAACAGGAGGCAGCATGTCACACTTCTGTGCTGTTGAGATTCATTGACAATCATAGCACTGAAGGAATCTACATAAAACCAATGAATTTGTTATGAAGTAAATTGTAACTTAGGTTTATACTAAGTCTCTTTCTGTACCTTGAGTTTTCTCTTACTGGGGTTCACCTGTTTTTGTTTTGTTTTATTTTTGTTTTTAATTCTAGATGCTGGATCTGGTGTGGAAGAAGTAGAATTAAGCTGGGAAGATTATCTAGAAGAGACAGGGTCCACAGCAGTTCCCTATGGATCTTTTAAACATGTAAGCAGTAATTGTATTGCTTTACTGTTTATATTTGTTTCCTTTGACTTATTGTTCTGTCATTAGAGAGTTTGGAGTTATTTTAAATTGAGCATTTGAAAGAACTTGAGTGCTTTTTCCTTTTCACTCTCCTGCTACCCTCATTAAGAAAACTTGACATACTCTAAAAATTATTTTTGATTTTGTGTATTTTCTCCCACTTACTGCAGGAATTATCTTTTTGAGTGGTCATTAATATTCCTTTATTTTTGTCAGAAAATCTTATGAATTGAAGAAAATGATTATTTTCTTGCATATAACATTATAACATTTTATGACTGTTGGTTTGCTCATTAAAAGTAATTTCAATAGTTGGAAGCTGTTGAAAGGCAACCATACATTGATGTCTCTCTCCCTCTCTGCCTCTCTCCCTTCCCCCTCTCTCTAAAAATAATAAATAAAGTCTTTAAAAAAAAAAAAAAAAAAAGTAATTTCAGCCCTGGCTGGTGGCTCAGTGAATAGGCGCAAGCCTGCAAACAGAAAGGTTGCTGGTTCAATTCCCAGTCAGGGCACATAACCAGGTTGCAAGCCAGGTCCCCATCCAGGTCCTTAGCTGGAGGCAGGTGAAAGGCAACCATACATTGATGTTTCTGTTTGTCCCTGCTTCCCTCCCTTCCCCTCTCTCTAAAAATAATAAATTAAATAAAATTTTTAAAAGTAATTTCAATAACATTGTTTGCTTGCTTTCTGTCACATTGAGTAGAAACATGAGTAATGGCATACAGTGAGTCATAGTAGTGGCCTGTGCAGCATATTTTTATGCCCTAATAGTCCAGTTTAATGCTTTATCAATTGACAATATACTTGCCTATGTGATTCTTTTATAATGTAAGAAAATACTTTAAATTTTATTAATAAGTTGTATTTAGATGTAGTTTTTTAAAACCTGTTCATCCTTCATTTGCTCTTAAAAGTCAAAAATGACTGATTGTAAAATTACTTATTTCATGTTTGCCTTAGTCTGTTCAGGAAGCCATAACATAATAACATAGATTGTGTGGCTTAAACACTAGAAGTTTATTTTCTTACAGTTCTGGATATTACAAGTCTGATACTAGCATGGTCAGTTTCTGGTAAGGACTCTTCCTGGTTTGCAGACAGTGTTTTTTTTGTTGTGTCCTCACATGGTGGAATGTGAGAGAGCAGGCTTTCTGGTGTCTCTTCTTATAAGGACACTAATCTTGGATCAGGGTTTCACTCTTAAGGTCTCATTTAATCTTTACTATCTTTATAAAGGTTCTATTTCTAAATATAGATACGTTGGGAGCAAGGATTTGAACATAGGAATTTGGGGGAAAAACAATTCAGCCTATAGCAGTGTTCAATAGCATATAGTTTCTTTGTTCTAGGATTTGCAAAGATACTCAGAATTATCTATGGTTTTGTGAAGTTGGGCTGTATTCTTTTAGGTGTCTTTGTAAGCTAAAGAGTGCTGCTGTTTTCCATTTGTTCTCATATAAAAATTCCAATTATATTAGTTGTCCTTCCGATTATTTCTTAGTTCCCTTTGTTTCAAGTTGAAGTGAGAATTACATATTTTAGGTGAGAATTTTATTTTGTATTGCATCGGCTAATCTTTTGTAATTGTTTTCAATATTGTTTTAACATAGAAAGTCTTACTGATTTCATAATACCTTTGAATTCTTGTTTTTAATGTTATTAGTAATCTGATATGTATTTATGCAGACTTATTTATTTATACTAAAATGCAGGTGGACAAATTTCCTGATCAAAATTCTTATCTAAAAAAAATGTCACTTTAAGGAGAGTCCACCTTTTCCTCTTTGAATAGGAAAGCAAATAAAAAAAAAATAAATTGGACTCACTGTCAAATTTAGGAAGTACTTCTTTTTGCTTGCAGAAATTACTTTTTTTTTTCAAGATTTTATTCATTATTTTTCAGAGAGAGGGGAAAGGAGCCAGGAAGAGAGGAAGAGAAACATCAATGTATCGTTGCCTTTCACCTGCCTCCAGCTACGATTCTGGCTGGAGACCCTTGGGTTTGCAACCTAGTTATGTTGCCTTGGCTGGGAATTGAACCAGTGACTTTTGGATTCGCAGGCCAGTGCCTTATCCACTGTGCCACAAAATTACTTCTATTATGTTAAAAAAATTATTAATGAGCTAGCAATTATTCATATGAAAGAGAGTCCAAAAAATAGATTTATGATGGTAGTAGCCTTATCCCTGATTGGAGATATATTAATTATACAGAAAACATTATTCCCTAGAGTAGGTTACTGAAAGTCTAAGAGGCTGTGAGCTTGAAAGAGCTTCTCCCTGCTTGTCTGGCTACTCCAAGAAGATCACATAACCGAGGAGAACCAAGATGGCAGAGGAGTAAGTGGAGCTACACCAATCTCCTCCCAACACCAAAATGACATTACAACTTGATTGGGGAGAAATAATCCAGAATAACCAACAACAGAACACCAATTGGAGAGAAATCTTGTTACCACGGACAGAACAGAAGAAGCTGATTCATCACAACGTGACCAGTAGGAAGTGTGGAGACAGGAGAGGGCTGGCTGGGCCCCCACGGGCAATAGCTGAAGGGACAGAGAAACATCTTAGCAGCCAGGGGCTCCACCTGAGAAGGGTGGGATCTAAACCCCCAGCTGGGCTTCCCAGGCTACAGGAACACAGCTGAGAGTAAAACAGCACCCAGCTGCGAAAAGCAAAAAGCCAAAAGCCGCCAGGTTTAGCTGCTTGACAGAGAGACTGAGTTCTTAAAGGGACCACGCATGAAAATACCACGGCAGCCACCTACCCTGGGCTCTAGCAGAGAAAGGGCAGAGTGGACTAGAGATGCTTGGGGAAAGTTTGGGTCAGTGGCTTTAGGGGGAGAGTTGAGGGAGCAGCCCTTGAGTCCAGTGCTGACCCATCCCCCACACAGCCTACAGGCAGACCACTTTTCTCCAAAGGGTGGTAGCCTGAGGGGTAGCTACAGCCCCACCCATAGGAATTAATCCACCTCACCCAGCAGTACCTAAACCTGACCTCAGATCACAGACTGATTGGATTAACAGCTAAAGGAAACAGGTAAAAACAGTGGATATGTGGTAGCCTCCAATTGGCTGACTAGGCCCAGACTGGGACATGAGCTGATGCCAAGAAGTAAAAAAAGTGCACCTCTACACCACAGAGGGTCACACCACTAAGATAGTAAGTCAAAGAAGACCAATCCAAGAAGCAAAAATAAACAAGAGTCACCTAAAATGGGGAAACAAAGAAACAAACCCTCTGAGAAAGGAAAGGAGGAATCCCCAGGCAAAGTGCAAAATGAAATAAAGGAAAGCACGCTATCAGACATGGAATTCAAATTAATGATGATAGAGAAACTCAGTGAGCTCAGCGAGTTCAAAGAAAACTACAAACAACTCCAAGGGAACTAAAGAACTCCAGGGAAGCTATAAGGAAGTTACTGAGAACTATATCACCATTAAAAAGGATATAGAAACCATCAATAAGAGCCAAGAGGAAATGAAGAATACAATTTCTCAATTTAAGAACACAGTAGAAGGAATCAAAAGCAGGCTAGAGAAAGTAGAGGATCAGATCATCAAGCTGGAGGTCAATGTAGAAAAAAATTCCCAGGCACTGCAAAAAAATGAAAAAAGACTGAAAAAGAATGAACAAGTTTTAAAAGAGCTGCAGGACAATATGAAACCTAATAACATCCATATAATAGGGATAGCAGAAGGAGAAGAGGAGGGGCAAGGAGTAGAAAACCTGTTTGAAAAAGTAATGACAGAAAACTTCCTTAACTTGAGAGAAAAAGTCATACAAGCTCAGGAAGCACAGAGTGTCCCAATGAAGATGAACCCAAGTAGGCCCACTCCAAGATATATCATAATTAAAATGGCAAATTTCAAAAACAAGGAGAGAATCCTAAAAGCAGCAAGAGAGAAACAGCTAATAATATACAAGGAGGCTCTGATAAGGATATCAGCTGATTTCTCAAGAGAAACACAACAAGCCAGACTGGAATGGCAAAAAATAATTTCAAACAATGAAAAACAAAGGCCTGCAACCAAGAATATTCTTCCCAGCAAGGCTCTCATTCAAAATGGAAGGTGAAATAAGGAGTTTCCCAGACAAAAGAAGTCTAAAAGAATACATCTCCACTAAACCAGCCTTGCAAGATACGCTAAAGGGTCTGCTTTAAGAAGATGAAGAAGAATCTCCACCTCAACAAGACTCTTAAATAGTTTAGGACCACATAGAAAGTCAACTACAAGTTCAAAAAATAGCTAGGTTACTATTTTACAAAATTATTTAAATCTTAGGGATTTTTATTTTTTACCTCAACTTAGAAGACATGAAAATTTCTACTCTGGGGACCAGCTGAGCACGGCAAGTGCCATTATTTCTGAAGGCCTCAGCTTGTAAAACATGTAGAGGGAAAACAGAGGGTAGTGATGGAAGTAAGACCTGTGCACAGTCAAAAAAAAAAAAAAAAATCTACTATTTAAGATGGAAAACTCCAAAAAGAATAAGGTATAGTTCCAGTAGCTTAAAATAAAGTTGAGTTGTATTATTGGAGGGGGGAGGATCTGACTCAAAAACCAAATTTTCAGTTTTTTACTATGGGTTTGGCACCATCTCTAGGACAATTTTCATAAAAGTGAGTTTTGCAGTACACCATTTCTATGATCTATTTCACAAAAATAGCATTCCAGAGTAAAATTCCCTAGTAAGGAAGAAAAAAACTGCTTAATTTGCTACAATGTATCTAAAACACTATCATTTAACATGTAATAATTATATAAGCTATTGGCATATTTAAAATTTTTGTATTAACTCTTCAAAATCCAAATGTACTTTAAATATGTGTAAAAATATGTATGTGTATAAATGTATTTTTGCATTATTTGGTAATACTGAAATTCCTATTAAAAGAGTAATTCTTTCTTTCTTTATATATTTTTTAAGGTTTTATTATTTTTAAAGAGAGGGGGAGAGAGGGGGGCAGAGAGGGAGAGAGACATCAGTGTATGGTTGCCTTTCACCTGCCTCCAGCCGTGGAGCTGGCTGGAGACCTGGCTTGCAACCTGGTTATATGCTCTGGCTGGGGAGTCGAACCAGCCCCCTCTGGGTTTGCAGGCCGGTGCCTTATCCACTGTGCCACCAGGCAGGGCTAAAAGAGTAATTCTTTAAACGAATGAGCGTAGGCATTTTGAAACTTAAAATCACATTACTTAGTTTCCTTATTTTGAGTTTAAAACTTTACAGCAGTTCTGATGGTCTTTCCTACATGCAACAGTTCAAAGGCTTTGTTAATTTGGTCAGCAGACAGATTGTGAGTCACAAATTCAACTTTTACCTTTTCAGACATATATTTGGCACCAACTTTGGGATGCTTTCTACACTCATCCATCCAAAGGCGGTGCCTTTCCATGTGTAGCCTATTACTAGCTACACATGGACGAGTAGCAATTTCTTCACCTGAAGCAGTGATGCCAGCTACCACGCTGACATCCCAGCCTTTGTGGCAGGCCTTCAGCACTGCTCTGTTGACCTTCACATTACCAACACACTTAAAGTGATAGTCCAGTTCCACATCAGCCATCTCAATAATCACTTCCTGAATGAGTTTTCTGAAGTCCCCAGGGGTTAATACATTCCAGGGCTCCAAATTCCTTGGCCCTTGTGAATTTATCTTTTTTTTTTTAATTTTTAAAAAGATTTTATTATCTTCAGAGAGAGGCGGAGGGAGGGAGGCAGAGAAGGGGAGAAACATCCATGTATGGTTGCCTTTCACCTGCCTCCAGCCACAGACCTGGCTGGAGACCTTGCTGGAGACCTTGCTGGAGACCTGGTTTTGTGCTCTGGCTGGGAATCCATCCCGCGACCTTTGGGTTCGCAGGCCTGCGCCTTATCCACTGTGCCACCAGCCAGGGTTTAAATTTATCTTTATTGATGTCCATACCAGTGATCTGGGGTGTACCTTAGGAAATACTTGTAAAATGTAATCAATATATGGTGAAGGGCTGCCAAATATACTGAAAATTAAGCATGGGCGTAGGTAGATCTTGAGAAGGGATGCCTTTGGCTAACAGATTGCAGACAAAGCAAACACAACTCATATCTCCAGAATAATGGAGATGGATGTGCAAGCCACTGGTATTATAGGACTGAGTTCAAGAAGGAAGACAGGTTTAAGAAAGAATTAGAGATTAACCACATTTGCAAGGAGGATGGGTCTTAGTGAAAAAGCCTTCCTCAAGGTACGTGTCTGGTAGATGGAATAGCACCCACTATGGGAAAGTTACTAAGCTGTACCTGGGTTTTCTAGATCAAAAATGTCAAGCTGCTAGGGGAAGGGATGCATATCCTAGTTACAGCTGAAGACCCTTTGTAGCCTGGAGCTAGAACAGAAGGAATAAAAGCCCTCTTCCCTAGGGAGAGGGATAGAAATACTTGGCTGGAGCATTAGAAGGGCTCTACAGTTGTGGGAGGGATAAGATTGTGGAAAAAGTCCTCACCCCGAAGACCCAGGGACACAAAACCTGGGACTGAGGCTTTGCCTCAGCTCCCCTCTTGAGCCTGTCCATAACTACCACTTAGAAAATGTTGGGCAACAAAGGTTTATTTGTTGGGGAAAAGAAAGTATGGAGAGAGACAGTCTGTGAGATGAAGTCACAAAGATAAAAACGAGGGTGGAGCAGCAAACATTAAGGGGGAAAAACCCTCTGGCAAATGTCTATACCCTAAATACTAGAAAATGCTAATGGAATTGGAAACATGTGGTGCACTATAAATAATCAGAGCTACAACAAAACCCAAATGCAGCTCCACTCCTAACTGACTTAGCCTTCTCCCTCAGACTTAAGGTGTAAGAAGAAACATGCCCATTCTGAGGTATAAATATTATTTGACTCAGTTCTGACTGCTTTACACAGAGTGTCTTCCTTTCAATCAAAAACTATGGGACGCATAAAGAAGCAAGGGAAAAATAGCAAACTGTCAAGAGACAAAGCAATCAACAGAACCAGACTTACATGGTCCAGATGTTGTCACTATCAGACAGAATTTTAGAGGACCATGATTGATATGTTAAAGGCTCTAGCAGAATAGGTGGACAACATGCATGAATAGAAAAGAGTCATTACAGAGATGGAAACTATTAGAAAGAATCAAATGGCAATCAGAAGTGAAAAATATGATACAGGAAATGATGAATGTCTTTGACAGGCCTATCAGTAGACTTGACTCAGATGAGGAAAGAATCAGTATACTTGAAGATAAGTGATTAGAAAATACCCAGAGTGAAACGTAAACAGAAAAAAGTGGGGAAAAACCAGACCAGAACACCAAACAGTTGTGTACAATATAACTTTTACTACAGTATGATATATTAGAGGAGATAATGGCACATAGTTTTCCTAAGAGATTTCAAACTACAGACTAAAGAATCTCAGGGAATGCAAAACAGGATAACTAATAAAACAACAAACACAACCCATTCAGGCACATTATTTTCAAACTACTGGAAATCAGATTTTAACTTGCATGCCATTCTGAGTAGTGCAATGAAATTTTGCCTCATCCTGCGCCATTCTACTCCATCCCACCCTGGATATGAATCATCCTTTTCTCCAGCTGCATGTGTTACCTGCCTATTAGTCACTAGTAGCTGTCTTGGTTATCAGATTGACTCATGGTATTACAGTGCTTGTGTTCAGGTAACCCTTATTTTACTTAATAGTGCCACATTTATATAACTTTTACTACAGTATATTGTTATAATTGTTTTATTTAATTGTTTTTAATCTCTTTTCTATGCCCAATTTTAAATTAAACTCTATTATAGGTATGTATGTATAAGAAAAAACATAGTATATATAGGATTTGGTACTATCCATGGGTCAGGCATACACTGTAGATCTTGGAATGTATCCCCCAAGGGTAAGAGGAGTGGCTACTGTATTTGTTGTTTAAAAGTGTGTTTAATCTCCACATATTGTGAATTTCCTAGTTTTCCTTGTTATTGCAATCTAGTTTTATTCCATTGTGATCAGAAAAGATACTTTGATTTCAGTCTTTTTTTAAATATATTTTATTTATTTTGCTATTACAGTTGTCCCAATATTCCCCACCTTTGCCCCTCTCCACCCAGTACCCCATTTCCTCCAGCAATGTCCCCCTTAGTTCATGTCCATGAGTCATGCACATAAGTTCTTTGGCTTCTCTATTTCCTTTATTCTTAATATCCCCATCTATTATGTAACCACCAATGTGTACTTCTTTTTTTCCTTTCCCATCCATACAATTCACCATTTAATTACTGCCTTCTGCCAGCTTCTCACATCATATTAATACAAAGCTTTCTTTTCATTATTCCAAAATGCCTACGTTAATTCATTTGTTTAAAGAATTACTCTTTTAAGTAATATGAATTGCAATATTACCAAACACATGCAAAAATACATTTACACCCATACATATTTTTTCACATGTATTTTAAATTTGAATGATTTCAGTCTTTTTAAATTTGAAATTTATTTTGTTACCTAACATTATGGTCTGTCCTAGAAAATGTTTCACGTGTACTTGAGGAAAAGATGCATTCTGCTGTTATTGAGTTGGGGTGTTCTGGTAATGTCTTTTCTCATTGGATGATAGTCTTGTTCAAGTCTTCTGTCTCCTTTCTGTCTGTTTTTTTTATTCATCATTGGTTGTCAGGTACCAATTGGTTTATAGGTCAGCATCACCTTGTTATCACACCTAACATGAATATTTTAGGAAAGAAAAATTACAAAGTAGTGTAACTCAGGAAGACTGATGCATAGATATCTGCATAGAAAATAATAACACGCCAAAAGTAGCTGAATTTAGAAAGGGTAATACATTAATAATAAGTTGATTTTTCCAGGAATGCAAGGTGGTTTAACATTTGAAAATCAACCAGGCATAATAATAATAGCAGAATAAAGGAGAAAAATTACATAATCTCTCCAAAACACAAAGGAAAATTATTGATAAAATTCCATACCCACCATCATAAAACTTTTAGCAAACTATAGATGGGAATAATTTTAACTTGATAAAAGATATCTACACAAAGGTACAGGAAATTTTCCGTTTAAGGAAAATAAATAAAAGCTTTCCTTTTAATATTGAGCAAGACAAAGACACTGGTTAACATAACTTCTGTTTAATGTTCTGGGTGTTCTAGCCAATACAATTAGGTAACCAATAAAAATACAATCTGATAGCCAATAAAAATAATAAGATGTATAAGGATTAGGAAAGAAGAAAAAGATCATTACTTGCAGATAAATAATTTGCAGATATATTAATTGATGAGTAATTTCAGCAAGATTATTAAGATATAAGGTAGTATTAAAAAATCTATATTCAAAAGTGGATAAGGTGCGGGCCTGTGAACCCAAAGGTTGCTGGGTTGATTCCCAGACAGGGGCACATAACCAGGTTGTAAGCCAGGTCTCAAGCCGGGTCTCTAGCCAGGTCTGTAGCTGGAGGCAGGTGAAAGGCAACCATACATTGATGTATCTCTCCCTGTCTGCCTCTCTCCCTTCCCCTCTCTCTAAAAATAATAAATCTTAAAAAGTAATTACCATATTCTTATATACCAGAAACAGACAAAAGTAAAAACAGGAAGTTGTGATTTATTGATACAATAACATTTTTTTTTCTTTTAATTTTATTGTTGTTGTATTACATCCATCCCTTTTTTTCTCCCCTCTGTCCCCCTCCCC